>APFE031758302.1:1724-42035 GCA_000404065.3 Pinus taeda | reverse complement strand
AATGTAAGCTGACGTCGAACACAAGGGAAACCACTCAGTCAAAGACCCATGATACTGATCGATGCTGAGCACAAGGTGACCTATCAATAATGAAAATAGGACTAGGGTGCAACTCTAGGCCTACCCTCAGAGCAAGATGTCATCGTCGATAAGGACAAGACCCGCCAGCAAGAAGTCAATGGAGACCTTCTCAAACCGGCACAAGTAAAGGACCAATATAACTGATGTGATAATAGACATGACACTGACAACCAGGGATGGCCGACTGAAACATGAGTCAAGAGATACCGCAGAGAGGCCAACTCAGGATAACTTCCCTTGAACAAAAGCACGACTCAATATGACTATGTGGCAGCATATGATGACTCTGTATAAGTTCGTCATGTAGGAGGCACGAACGAACCCTCCATATGATTGGAAGAGATAACCAATCGGGGGAGAACTAACTCAATAACAAGGTTAAGGCGTACCTAATTCAAACTAAATCCCGCCCAAACGGAGGAGACTTTGTTTTGAGTGCTTTGTTCAAGGGCGACATGAATGACTCTAGCTGCCAACAATAAATGGAAATACTGTCTCGTTCCCACTCTTTTTGGAATATTTATTTTTTTTGTCTTTTTCTGTTAATCTTGAATAAAAGAATGTTATGGTATAGTGGAAAGAACGAGTGTCGGTGAAACAGATGATCTAGTTCCTGGGAAAGGAACATTCCTATGCTCAATGCAGGGAGGCGAAAAGTGGTCAGTGACACTCAAAGGTACGTTCCTTCCACGGGTCAAGGTGTGTCAAGTTGCAGAAGTCAAAGGTATGCAAGGTTGATTTTGCAGTCGTCATGGTCAAAAGTTGGCTTAAACACGAGTCCAAGTGAAGCTGGCTCTAGGCCAAAAGGTGCAAGAGGTCAACATGCAATGCAGTAGTACAACTCAACACAAAGGAGCCTCTAGGGTATAAGGCCAGAACAAGGCGAAGAAGCTAAGAGGAATGAGTCTTCAACGCATAAGTCATGGCGGGACTATAGAGGACTCCCGAGCCTACTCAAATTGGAGCAACATGGGCAACAAATGTCAGTGAGGTGCTAACTACGATGCCCATGTAAAGGATGGCTCTACCATCATGTCATGATTTTAAAAATCGGCGAGTGAAGATGGCTTACGAACCATAACACGATGGGGTTGACCCTATGGCAGATGTATCGTCAGATGGAGGCTAGTATGCATGATGCAACGGAAAAATGATGTCCCTAACCTATATGCCAATGAGAAAACGATACCTGCCATGACGGGTCAGCAGTCATGGAACCGTCTCAAAACAGTCGAAAAACGTCCAAAATGTCCTGAAAAAACAAGCCATTCTCGACATTCCAAGCTCCCATGTTAAAAGTCACATGAGGCCAAACAAAATAAAATTTTGAAAATTTTTTGCATTTTCAAAACTTATAAAAGGGATTTTGAACTCACCATTTTTACCATTTGAGTTGGAGAGCAAAGATTTGGAGCAAAAGGAGCAAACTTCCCGTGTACCAAATTTGACCGTTCAAATTCTTCAAAATCCTCAAGGTAACTCTTATACTTAGCTTGCAATTAATTGTGACTAGTTTCAAGATTTTTCATTGATGTTTCACCGTTGAACTTTTGTTCAAAATTTCACCGCGGCGTATACGCGGGTTGGTACTATGAAACCCGCGTACACGCGGGCCCTATACGCGACTGTGTGCACAGTAACACGCGTATACGCCGCGAACCAATTTTAACCAAAAACTAACGGTTAGAAATCATTTTTTTCTCAGAATGTCGGTCACTTGGCGTGAAAGAGAACATGCAACGGTGGATAATGAAGTCATGAATGATCCTCAAGCTTTGGATGCTTTACGGGGATGCGGCTTGCTTAAATTCTTAAAATTACCGAACATGAAAGCCAATGTACGACTGCTTGAGATGCTCATTGATTATTGGGATGTCGAGGAGGAAGCCTTCATGATTGATCAAATGCCACTCAAGGTAGAAGTGGAGGATATTTATTTTATCACGGGCCTTTCCCGAAGGGGAGAGGTAGTACAATCCCGGGGTAGGACACGGAGCAGTCTCACCATAGAGGACTACATACAGATATATTGCCCAGGACATCCCAAGAAGGTTGGGAGCCAGATTTCTATTGCACATGTGGCGAGTTTATCGCTGAGGATAATCATGTTCACCATAGCTCGAGTGAACGGATCGTCCTTTCTGCATCAGGCATCACGGCTCACCATGAGCGTGGCAGTTGATTGTCTCACTACTGTGTTTGACTGGTGTACTCCTCTTCTGGCCAGCATGAAGAGCCAACTCACTTCTATCAAGAGGGGACAGATTAAGAACTTTGGGTATGGGACTATCTTGTGCACTTTCTTTTTCGAGAGGGTTCCCGCACTCAGCCCCAGGGTAGCAGTTTCCATCAGCACCCCACGCGATCCATGCATGGGCTGGTGGGTTGATCTGATGAAACGTATGGGTGGTGGGGAGGTCCCAAGGACTGCTTTCGACGATGATTTCTTCACCTGGTGGGATCAGAAGATCATCACCGTGGATGACTACCCTTATGCTGGGCTGGATTTCCAAGGAGATCCTGACCTAGCATTACCGCCGAACGCAACGTGGGGTGAGATTGGTAAGAATTTTATTTTATTTTATTTTATTTTATTTATTTATTTATTTATTTATTTTTATTTAATATAATGATGCATTTTGAAAAATATTTTTTGATGAGATTCAAATGACTAATATAATGATCATGTTCCAGATATTGGTCCAGTACGACCAGATAGGTTCCCGCGGCATGGACGGCACGGCCGAGGAGCCGAAGAGGCGGCTGCTGAGACAGAACGGACTCTACATAACGTCCAACGACACTTGACAAGACTAAGCTTTCGAGTACCGATGGCTGCCATAGAGGACCTTCCTGAGGATATGCAGCGTCATGTGGTTGGCATGCCACGTGACTGGGTTCGCACTTTTTCGGCGTGTAGCCAATGCGATAGTTACCTACTTGGCCGCTCATCCTGAGCCGGGTTATTAGATATGCGGGACATGATTATGGGCATTTGAGTCCCAATTTTGTTATTTTTTTGGACAACATATGTACAATCGAGATGCTTTATGATGATTGATGATATAATATATTTATATATATATAATAATATATATATATATATACAGTTTGACTTTTTGATGCTTGATTTTATTGCAATGAATGATTGATGTGCCAGTCTAATGTTTGATTAGCAATAGAAATAGCTAACCAATTATGAGATCTTGGAATGTGCAAATAGTTAATATAAACAAATTATCTTTGCAACAACCTCACCCTTAAATACTGGCGATATAAACATGGATCCCTTACCCGATAAATGTTGTTTAATTGTGACACTATCAATTGAGAATCCAGATAAACTACCAACGAGTCGATCTCGTGAGAGATTGCCTCGAATAGTAAATTAATAACGACGGTATACTTAGCCATATTATTTGAAGCAGGACCAATGCATACGCCTATTGATACCATAAATTGACCAGTTGGATAATAGAGTACCCAAGCTGCGGAAGCGAGATTTCGAATGTGCCGACTAGCACCATCGGCGAACCCGAAATAGACCAAATCATCCATCAACACCTGCCACAACAGACCAAAAAGTGTTGATATCAAAAAACTCTCGATGAAATATGTACAAATATACATAATATACAAAGAAGCCATTGCCTAACTCCTACTTAAGCAAAGTACTTCTTTAGGTAGAGCCCGTTTCGGGGCTCCGCCAGCCTGTTTCCCTCAAAATCGATTAACTCATACGACCCTTTTTCTAAAACTCGTTTAATAATGAAAGGACCGTACCACAAAGGCTTAAACTTGCCTGCCCCCAAGGTGTCTTTATCTTGGTCATATACCAAGACAAGGTCACCTTCAGAAAAGACTCGAGGACGGACAGATTTATCATACTACGTTTTGACCCTTTTCTTATGAGCCTCATTCATCGTGGCGGCATCTCGACCGCTGCTCATCGAGATGTTCCAAGTGAAGGAGGTTGCTCTTCGAGACTCGAAGCTCTGGAAGGAGCTCTACAGCTAACTTAAGAGATGGAATTTCACATTCAATCGGAAAGATATATTCCATCCCGTAAACCAACTAAAAAGGTGTAAAACCAATAGCAGTCTTTACGGAGGTCAGGTATGCCCAAAGAGACGAATACAACATAACGTGCCAATTGGACCGATTTTTGTCGATTGTCCATTGGAGTATCGTCTTAAGAGTTTTATTGACTGCCTCGACCTGTCCATTGGCCTGAGGGTAATAAGGAGACGAATGCTCTTGCCGGAAATCTAATTTAAGAGCTAATTCAGACATTAGTTGATTCTGGAAGTGACTGTCATGATCAGTGACAATCTCTCTCGGGACACCGAATCTTGAGATAACCTAATTGAAAAGAAACAAATCTGCCGTGTCACTATTGTTTTTATAAGTGGGCATGGCCTCGGCCCACTTTGTAAAGTAGTCTACAGCCACAATAATGTACTTGTGATTCGCTACCGAAGGCAGATTACAAGTTGTAAAATCAATACCCCACTTAGTAAAAGGACCGACGATGACAACGGGAAAAAGAGGAGCTGGATGAGCACGCATCTTGCGAGTAAAGATTTGATAGGGGTGACAACGTTTGACCGCTTCCACACAGTCTTTAAAGAGTGAAGGCCAAAAATAACCGGCACGTAAGATGCGCTGGGCTGTAGCAAGCCCCGATAGATGACCACCACAAGCTCCACTGTGGCAATCATTGAGCACTGACTCTGCTTCCTCCAAGGTTAAACAACGCTGAAGGATTGAATCAACCCCTCGACGATATAAGGTATGACCAATGATAACATAATTTTTACCCAGGTGACGTAATTTACGACGTTCATCCTTGGAGAAAGTAGAGGGAAACTTCGAAGTCTGGAGATAGACAATGATATCTCCATACCAAGGGTCGAGTGAAGAGATGAGGAATAAATGTTCATCGGGAAAACTTTCCTCATAAACAGTATCCTCTCCACAAGGCAGCTCATAAATTAGCTCAGCGAAAACCATGGATTTCTTAGACTTGGCAGACAAGAACTCGAGATCAAATTCTTGTAAGATGACTATCCATCTATTATATTTGTCCCCAATCACTCGCCTACTGAGGACAAGTTGAAATGGATTGACCGCCGCTAAGACAAAAGTTTTGCGTAGCAGGATATAATGATGGAACCGCTGGACAGCATGGACCGCTGCCAGGGCCAACTTCTCAACCGGAGAATAGCGAAGTTCAGGAACTATTAAGCCTCGACTCAAATAATAAATCACATGATCGGTGAGAGCATCGTCCTCCTGAACTAGAACCATACCAATGGTTGATTCTGCTGTAGCGAGATATAAAAGGAAGTCTCTCTCATAATCCAGTGGACTCAAACGCGGGGTAGAGACTAGTGCTTTTTTCAAAGCATCAAACGATCGTTGCGCAAAGTCGTCCCATACAAATGGAACTCCTTTCCATAGCAAACACATGAACCCTTTAGTGATCTCGGCATAGTTCGCTATAAACCGCCTTAAGAAATTAGCCTTCCCTTGAAGACTTTGAAGTTGTCGAATTGAGGATGGGGGAGGCAACTGAACTATTGCCTCAAACTTGAAGGGATCAACTCGAATCCCTTATTTGACACAATAAACCCTAACAACCGACCGGACGTAACCACGAAAACGCACTTGTTGGGATTCAACTGGATTTTATAAAAACGACATCGCTAAAAAACCATTCGAAGGTGACTAGGGTGATCAGTTCTCTTTCGAGAACGAGCGGCGAGATCATCCAAGTACGCTTCGATGACATGTTTGATGTCGTGGAAAGCATATGACAAGGCCCGCTGAAAGGTGGCTCCAGCGTTTTTAAGACCAAAAGGCATCTTTCTATATGCAAAGGTACCCCAAGGACATATAAAGGCTGTCTTATGTTGATCTTCGGGACGGATAGAAATTTGATTATAACCAGAAAAACCATCCATGAAGGAAAAAATCTCATTACCCGCACACTCGTCGCTAATCTGATCAATGGATGGCGTGGGGTAATTATCTTTGGGACAAGCTTTTTTTAGTTCCCTAAAATTGATGCATACTCGGATTGTTCCTTGCTTTTTATCTACAGGGACTGGATTAGAAACCCAATTAGTAAGAGGAATAGGGCATATGAAACTCGCCTTTAGCAGCTTCTCCACTTCCACTTTGATAGTTGCCGCTTTCCTAGGGTTAACCGGCCGAAGCCTTTGACGAACTAGTTTGGCATTTTCATACGTCTTGATCTCATGTTGAACTATAGATGGGTCAATGCCAGGCATTTCTTCATAATACCAAGCAAATACATCTTGAAATTGCTTGAACATGTCGATATAAATTTGAATTTCTTCAGGGGAACACTCAATTCCGATGAAGAGATTCTCGATCGTGTTAGGGTCCCTAGAGATGTTTATAGGTGTTGTTTTTGAAATCACCGACATATTACCTTCGGCACGAATGTGTGCTGGAGCCAAAGGATTTGACACCGTACAAACATCACTAGTACAGAGCTCGGAGAATCTAGATTCTACCTCCTGCAATGGAGGAAGAAAGTATTAACGATGGTGTAAATCTTCCCAAGGTCGATTTATACCCATCATTACTTCAAGGATTGCTTCTTTAGAAGGTGAAACTGAATCTAAGTAGTCCAAGGTAGAGGTAGAATCAAGGCTCCAAGCCGGGGCCACATCGCCATCTAACTCCTCTTCGGAAAAAGGAGTAGAATGGTTGTCTGTAGAGTTGACGATAGACTGATATCTAAGCTCAATTGTAGATATAGGGAATGCCATTCCATTCACTTGTCCTTCAACTTATGTGGTTGTAGGTGAAGGCAAGGTCCAAGGGTCTGAAAAATAATGAGTTTGGAAGAACTCTTCTCAAGGAGACTCCTTAGATGATGAAACGACATTGATTCTAGCAAAAGGAGAGGGAAGATCAAAGGTACCCATCAACGAAGAATACATCCCTACTCCTAAATTCTCAGTAGGCGGATGAGGATTATCCACTAAAGGAATAGTAGAGTCAGAGCTTGCTTGAGGTTCAACTGGACAATAGCCCAATTGATCAACCTTAACGATTTTCCCCTCATGATGAAAGCAAATAACACGAAACAGAGTCGAAATAATGACATCCATTTCGTATACCCAGTTCCTTCCTAAGAGGATATTATATTCTAGGTTAGCATCTATGACTTCTACTTCAATATTGACGACCTTCCCCCCAACACATATAGGAAAGGCTGGGATAATCCCATGCAGCTTATGAGAATGACCATCAAATGCAGTCAAGATGGTAGGTGAAGGAACAGCCGAAGGCGATCCAATAGCCTTCCTGCATTACATCGACATGACACACATGGAAGCTCCTTCATCAATAATGGTACGAAAAATGTTAATTTTCCGATATATAGAATTTATTTGAAAAGCCATATGATGAGGGAGTCGCTTTTTGAAATTTAACATGTCGAAAGTGAGCACTAAAGAGTTAGTTGGATCGACTGCCCCAATCGCGGAAAGTAGAGCCCTTCTCTGAGCCGGACATGACTGGAGAACCTCTAAAGTGGACATGGCACACAGACTCTGAGCCAGATCCTCAACAATGTAGTAATTCTAGGCAGCCCTAGCATTAGGATTAATAGTCGCACGTTTAGCAGAACCTTTCGGTATCCGTTGTATAGTCTCAACAGGGAGGGGGTCACTCAATATGAAGGTCGGTATTTCCGGGAACAGTCTTGTCCTTGGAAGTTTTGGCTTCACCATAATCACGTGACCGAGTAGCCACATGGAAGTTAGAACCCATCATGAAAACATTCGATGATTTTTCCCCTTCCTGGTTGCCCCCTGCGGAGGTTCTAGGGTTTGAACTCGCGCTAGCAAGAAGTTGCTGCCCTTGGGGAAAAGGGTTGGTTAACATAGCTTGAGAACTAGAAGTCCCTTGTTGCCCTAACAAGCGCTGAGCATCTTCAATCTTGGGGCAAATATGAGTTAAATGGTCTCCACTGCACAACTTGCATGGAAACTTGACTTTCTTTTTAGACTCATTTCTACCACCACCAGCGTTATTGCCGGATTTATTTGCGTTAGGCTTCCCATCCTGGTTCTTTTTCTTACCTCATCCTTTCTTTTCCCCATTGGAATTTTGATTTCCTTTGGGGTTATCAGATTGGACGACATTAATCAAAGAGGTTTGGGAAGCCGAAGGGTTAGACGATGTAACTTGGTTGTTAGAAGTAGTTTGTAAAGACAACTGCTGCAATTGGTTCAACAAATTCACCGCATTCGTGTCTACCGACCCAACAATACCATCTGTGTGTGGACCTGGTATCGACTTAGCTACATCAACCTTAGACCCAGAAGCATCTGGCAAGTATTTTTGTAGGATCCCAGACTGAGAGTAGATCAATTCTAATTGCTGGGCCCTAAAAATGGCTTGCTCCTCAGAATAGACTCCAGACATGGAGACATCCTTGGAGATCTCAGGTATTAAAGATTTCAAAAACCATTCGAGACGGTACTCGAGAGGGATGTCAGCTTTAATGAGCCTCTTTCTCCGTCTCCATTCCTGAATATGGTCAGAAATGTGAGATGCCTTATCCTGACAAAAAGTAGCCAGTAGTTAAGTTTCGGCATCATAACGGACAGGAAACTGGAAATGATTTAAGAAAATATTGGCTAAGTCAGCAAAAGATGTAAAGCTTCCCCCTGGCAACTCTATATACCATTTAGCCGCATTACCAATCAAGGTGCGCTGAAACAATATCAACCTAATCGAATCATCGATAAGGGAGTTAGAGGAGCACCACAAGTGGAATGTGGTTACATGGTCGCCTGGGTCCTCACCGATCTTCCCTTCAAATTTTGGAATGTCTGAAGGGAGTTTGGTTGGGACCGGAGGCCAGGCTGGATTGTACTTGATTGGGTCGTTTGTTAACTTAGTGAGATATGGCAAGTTCAATGTTGCCAGAAACGGAAGCCTAGGAGGACCTTGGGGATTCCACCTAGACTGGGCGGAACTCCCAAAGTTCTGAAAAGATTGACCTGGATTTTGGAAGGCACCAGGCTGCCCGTAATAACTAGTAGAACCAACTAAACCAAAAGGCAAGTCTTGTGATCTAGCAAAATTCGGAGTTTGACCAACTCCGGCCGCAAAACCTCCCTAACCAGCAAAGTTTCCTCCTAAAGGATTATAAGGAGTTGATAACCCCTGATATGGATTCCAAGCCGAAGCTAAGGGAGGAATACTTTGAAATGAACTAACTATGGCGTACGGCCTATTCCCTTGTTATCCGAAAAACGGATTCCCAGTTCCCGCACCACTAACCCCAGGGTTAGTCCAACCTTGGAAAGGATTGTTGCTTTGTCCTATAGAAGAAAAAGGCATGGATCCTATCATAGGGTTGGAATGTGGTATATGACCACTTCCGAAAGGAAAACCCTGGAATGAAGCCGATCCACTCATCATGGATGTGGCGGCACTAAACAAAACTGAAGCAATACCCTATGAGTGGGTGCCAAATGGGAAGAATCTAGAACCAAAAGCATTGGTTTGGGAATTTCCACTCGTGGACAGAATGGAGGTAGACCCAACTAAAGATGTGCTAGCAAAAGATCCAAACAAAGAAGTAGAGGAGATGGAAATCATTCCTCCTCCGTGTACCGATGTTGGAGTCTGCATAGTTGTAGCACTTGTAGTAGAAGCCATGCTTCTAGTAGTGGTCATCGATGGTAAGCGCGTAGCGTAACCTGGACTTGACGGTCTATGTGTCGGAGTCCCAACGTATTGTAATACGTCTGGATGATAGATGGTAGGGGAGAATTCGAAGCCGCTAACAACTCTTAGAGTTCTTCTACCTCTATATTACTCTCCGCTTGAATGAGAACTCGAGGAAGAACTGGAGTGTTCCTCTCTTGCTCCGCGGAAATGCCAGGCCTTGCTTGAATACTAATGCCCCCGAGAGGAGGATCAATCCCCAATGCATCAACAGCCGTGGGATGAAACCCACCAGTATTATCACCTCTGCACCTTCTAGGAGAAGGCTCTAAACTTGGTGGTGAAAGACCACGAAGTCTTCGAGACCGTCTAGGTGATCAGTCAGCCACTTTGAATTTCTTGTTAAGATCTAGCTAAAGACTCAAAAAATTGAAAGCTAGGCCAACTAAGAGCACAGAGCACACAATATAAAGTCCCTAAAGATAACAACCAGTCAAACAACTTCCAAGTATTTCCGCTCCGGGTGATTAGGACCGGACACCAAAATACGAGAAAGTGAAATTAAGGGGCCTTCTGAAGATAGTCTGGGATGATGAGGACCCAGTCCTATCAGTGAAGGTAATAGAGGAAGTTACGCTAACCTCCTAACAACAGCCTGTGCTAGTGCAAGCCCCCAAGCTTCGCAAGGGTGCCCTCCAGTAGTACTGTCGAGAGTGATGCAACGTCGACCTCAGGTGCCACGGGATTCCCCTCCGCAGCCACCTGTGTAGATCCTTAGGAGTAGCAACTATGGATACCAACTCGTCGCAAAAGCCAGGCAGAATAGTCGTGAGGTAAGTTCAGACAATTAGGAGAGGGGGTATCTCTCTTCCCTGTCTTCACAGACCCTCGTGCTTAACTCCCAGATCCGGAGCTTTCCTGATCTTCCTAACGCTATTGGATTTTCACTCGCTATTCAGACTCCTACGTTTCACGTTTAAATGGCCTTGGAGAGTTAACTGTCCACTCGCCTAATCCAAGGCCCTAAAATCCTAAAACTTGTTGGTGTATCTAACTTAAAAAAAAAAAAGTTTTAGTGAATTTTAATTAGCGCTTGATTTTAAAATAGGCTGTTCTTTAAGTCACGGGATAACGGAAGTGAAACTAGTGGTGTTTTTGACGCAAAAGAAATTAATAAAAACCTAACTATATGCACATGCACTTGTTTTCATTTTTCGATGAAGAGCAATTTCTACAGGGTTCAAAGGAACTTCTAATAAAACAAATCTTTCTTTTCTTTTCGTTAATTCACGCTTCACACTCACAAAAGTTAACAAAGCTATGTATGCCTAAAAAGATATGCAAATCTATCCTAATGCAACAAATATATGCTAATGCAAGATTCAAAACAACTCTAAAGACAAGAAATGAAATTTGCTTGCTTATCAATTTTTATTTTGCCACTTAAAATGTCTAGATGGAATATGAGATTCTACTATTCATTTCGTCTAAACACTAAAAACAAGATTCAAGACAAACATAAAGCACTTTCATTCACTAAAAGGAAACCAAATGAAAACCAAGTTCAAGAAAGAAAAACGAAGTTTTTCAAAAAGTTTTCTTCAAAGCAACAACAAAAAAGAGTCTTTTCAAAAATGCTCTCAACAAGACTGAAACTTTGTGATTGAGAAATAGGCAACAAACACTTTTGCAAGTTGACACCGCACAATGGATGAAAACTCAACAAACATAAATGTGTTTAAAGATTCTCTAAACAATCAAAAGCAGCAATGAAAGCTTTGGCAACAAAGGCCAAAAAAGATTAAAAAGACAAATTTCAAGAAAGTGTCAATCAACAACTTTCATGAAACAAAGAAGTGGATGGTCACAAAAAGCGGTTTTGTCAAGAAAACAAAAAATCACCAAAAGCAAGATTTAACACAAAGATTGAGACCAATCTTTCTGCCCTGATGAATCAGAGCAGCCAAGATTCCAACAAGAAATCTTGCGTGCTTTAGCAAAAAATGATGGCGCTTGCAACAACAAAAACAAGACCAATACCCCTTACAATCAGAGAGAATTTGGAACAAGATGCTTGTTGTAAAACAAACAACTGATACTGGAAAATGACTATTTCAGACTGAACCAAACCACCAAACAGACCTTCAAAGACAAAAAGATTTACAAATATTGAAAATTGCAAGATATACGCGACTGTACTTATGTACATATTGCGTGTATATGCGACTACACCTAAGGAAACCTGCGTATACGCGGGTTAACTTAAGGAACTTGCGTATATACGCTTCTGTAACTAAGAAAAACAACATATATGAAAGATTTCAAGAAAAATAAAAAACAAACTGAAGAAACTGGCAAAACTTAGAATTCAAGAACAGACCACACAACAACAGCAAGCACACAGGCAACTGAGCCCTCATTGGCTTGAAAACACCCAAACTAGGAACAACAAGAGTGTTGTCCCCAACGGAGTCGCCAATTCTGTTGAGGGAAATGTTCCCCTAGGGATTTTTGGGTTGAAACCCTAGCAGACTGAAAGTTGTCTATAAAGAGAAACACACATTCACATAGCCATTATGCTATTATAAGCAAATTCTATGATAAGGGGGCGTACCTTAGGTCCTACGTTTGAGAAGGTCCTTTAGGGTCCAAACCCTTCTTCAAGTCCCTTTCACTCCTTTGTCCTGCAAAACAACCAATTCCAAAGAACACAGCAGTATATGGACAAAGACTTATAAAGAAACCATCTTCATGTTATAAAGAAAGGTAGTTAGTTATGAAACAACCATTCACATATGAATTCCAACATGAATATCATAAACATAAAGAGGATTTATATCAAGAACCAAGACGTGTTTCTTTATTATAGACAAATAAAATGCATAAAAGGAATAATTCACCTGAGTAACCTTCCGGATCCGTCCAGCCTCAAGCCTTTAGCAAACTCCTTCTATGACTTGCTCCATGATGTCATAAGTAGTGGATGAACATCAACACACAAGGAAACAAGGGTTTCCTGTACAAATGGGGGAAGTGCAGAAGGCACAAGGGTCTTTAGACCTGGTCAGGGGAAAAATCTCAGTATAATAACCTTTCTCTCTCTTCTCCCCTCTTTTAGGCCTTCCATTTGAGGTCTTTTTATACCTCTCCCAAAGTAGTTTTTTAGTTGGGAGTTGGTTGGGAACAGTTGGGCCACGGGCACTAATAGGTGATCAGCAGGTAAAACTCACAATCTCTGCCTGAAATTAAGGAGTTTTATATTCTTTTAAGTGTTTTAATACATATACGCGGATTGGGTATATACCTACCCGCGTATACACGCGTTTAACTCAGGGAAATGTCGCGTATAAGGGATAAAACACTATTTTTTAAATTTTGGACCAGGTCTGGAAGGAGGGGTTGCCCTAGGCCATAAGTGCAGCATCACAAACCATAAGAGTGAGATTTGGAGCTATAACAATCTACTCGGTCAAATATCATCATACCACAACTGTCCATATACGTTATATCAATGTTGTCACCGCTAACATCTCATTGAAAACGTTGTCCTGACATCTCATGCTGTTTTAATATGTAACCCTGGTTTTGATTTAAAATGAAATCTCAAAATCCCTATTATGGCTTGGGTATTTTATCTTCCCTGGAAACCTAACGCTCCTGCGCACATGAGCTCTCCCAATTCACTGACATTAATGATTGCCACCGATCTTCTCCATTGAACCGTTTGCAGCCTGTCCAAACAATGATCCCTAAACAACAAGGGAACACTCATATCACTGTCATTTGTAATATTTGAGAAAATTTGGCATTGTCTAGAGGAGTAAAACCTGCTTCCCTTGCATGGGACTTGTAGCATGATTCCGGTGCAATGGAAATTTGCAAATAATTAACCGTTCCAGTGACAGTTGTGGTGGAGCTGAAAATGAAATAATTAGTCATTCATGAACAGAAGGTTGTGGTCTTTCCTGTTCTCGATTGCACTTGCTGAATAACATTGAGACCTTGGCAAAAGGGAACAATTCCTCTCTACTGGATAGCAGAAGGCTTCTTAAAACCATATGCATGAATTCCTCTTAAGAGGTTTTCCTGAAGCCCCATGGAGTTGAACGTTTCATTAACTTCCTCCCAGGTAGAATAAAGTTCTTCTCCTCCAAGGACACTCTGCATGTTCTTGTCGTAGTTCTTGGTATCAAAGTTGTTTACGACCTACTTCACACCCACCATTTTCTAGTTTAACTTTGTATTTTCGCTCTAAAAAACCCTTGATCCGAAAAGAACACCGAAAGGAAGATTTACATAATTAAAATAGACAAAGATAATGGAATATATTAGATCACCTGGGCATGGTATCAATGCTTGAGTAATTTCAATCCCTGTATCTATGGCGAAGTCTACTTTCTGAAGCATCACTGCTCAACCATTTATATCGTTGAAACCTGGTCTCCATGTAGCTCCATCCTTTTGAACGTCGAATGGTATATTATGGTGATAGTATTGAAGAATAGTATAGTGTTATATGCTTTATAATACATGTTGGAAACCATGCAATGTAAATCTGATATGCGCTAAGGACTGTGTTCTTATGAATGTTGGAAAGTGCTCAACATATGCTACAAAACCAGTGAACCTTCAGTGTCACCTGTGAGCTGCATTGATTCTCGTGCTTCTTTGAAAGTGAATAAATTTTCCTATGATTCTTTTTGTAATTATATTTTCTGATTTGGAGTGTGTTAATCTATTTTACGTTAAAAATCGTGCCTAACCTTAGGTTAGGCTCTAGCTACTATATGTGTTGAGGTCATATTAAGACCCAATCATTACTGATCATGGTTGGTGTGTGATGAGCCCCATAAATGGGTAATTATATGGGCTCATTTTGCCTCCTAACATAGTTTAATCAACCATTCTCTTAGCTTATTGCATGTTTTTTTATTATATTTATGCTTATGGAGTGATTGGGTTGGTCATTATGCCATGGAGTCTAATATGTGTTTAATGCAGATTTTTGTTCAATTTTGGAGATAAAGTCAAAGATTTAATGGAAAATTGGCAAAAATAATTTGAAATAGACAAGGGAGAGGATTTATAGGAGGTTATCCCCCTCATTTATGACTCCCCACTTCGAATTCTCCTCCATGCAGCTCGAAGCACAAACAACCACATCAATGCACTAGGAGGCAGCCGAGCAAGTAGAGGATAACTTTTGCTTATCTCAAGTTTTGGGAGCCAAGCCTCCCTGATTTTAAGGAAGTTATTGGGAGCTTCAATTGTATAAGTAGAGAGGCCTAGCACCTCATTAGGAAGTTAGTCAAATTTTCGAATTTTTGTTGCAGCTTTGCTCTGCTCAACTTCGAGCTTACTTTTGCTGACAGTTTCATGTAATCCTATTATTATTTTGATAATAAAGATGAGATCCTTTTTTGAGCTAGCACTGAGTTACCTCAGAGGGTTGATGCTCTTGGGTTAGGGCCCAATCCAAGTAGACAATCTCCTCTTGTTTTTATTTATATGCTTTGTTTCAGTTTATGAATTAGTTGTTGTTAGATAAATCTCTTTCTTGGTTAAGAATAGGTTGCTTTTGGTGATTTAGAAGGTTGTTTTCATTCAAGTTTTCCATAGCAGATTGAACAGTGATAGAAAGAAGATACAAAATGGACATCAATAGAGCCTTGGCCTCCTTTCCTCCCTTTGGGACCATGAACTGAGGCCAAGACCCTCTTGCTGCCAAAAAAAAAAAACACAGATTTGCCTTCTCCAAAGGATTTCTAGTGTTGCAGTTTGTTAGAAGGTTAATGATTTTCTTTAGATCTCTTTCACCATGCTCATTTCTATCTTGCAATAAGTTTCCTTCCATTCTTTCTCTCATTATAGATTTTTCAGCACTTCTTTCCATAGCTCATAATTTAGACTAGCTTGATGCAAAATTCTATTTTTTTTATGTATCCAGTTTCCTTGCTTTCTTGATCTCATTGTTTGATTTTTAGTTCTCTTGCAGAAAGTCTCTTCTTACAAAAAATTAGCTAATCATCCAACACAATCTCTCCTTGATATATGCCCCACAGGTTGCCTAGAGTTCATTTCAAAACTGCCTTAGTTTTTTGCACTTTTCCATAGAATTTCCTCTCTTTCCTTGAACAAATCCAACCATATTTCTCTCGCCTAATCATTCTTGATGGACCCTAGACACCTTAATACATCATCCTAGCCTCTAGCTACCCTTTCCACCCACTTTCCTACCTTCAAAATCTCCAAAACTACTCTCAGTGTCCTCCTGTAGACCTCCTGTAGATCCCCAGCAGCCTCCTATAGATTTTCCTATAGGCTTCTTTTTGAAGTCTGATTGCAGGAAAAGCCTCCAAAATGCCACCTTAGACCTCCTAGGACCTATGCACACCATCCTACACCTCTGCAAATCCCAAATTCGCCCTCCATCACCACCTAATCGCTACCACATTCACAATCAAATAAATTACATGTATGACAATTTCATATAAAAATACATAAAAATCCAAAAATATGTTTTTTACTCATTTACTTCTAGAAATAGCTTAAGTAGATGTTGTTTACTTCCTAAGTAGGTAATGGCATTCATTTCATGGTTTTTCATCTCTCTTTCTGCAAAAGTAGGATTAGTTGGTTAAGTAGGGTTTGCTAGGTTTACTTTACATTTCAGTCTTCTTTTCCTTTCTGCAAGTAGAGTAGCCTCTATAGAGTAAGCTTTCCTTTATTTCATCACATATAGAGCTTCTTTTGGAATCCATAGAAGTTGGCTTGAGCTCCTAGTGATCTTGCGCAAGCTGACCAAGTGACAGCTTGCAGTAAGAACTAGTACTTGTGCATACAACACTGTCGCTTCCAAGTTTGTTACGAACTATCAGGCTGATAAAAGTAAAGTAGGAAACCCAAGAGTTACAACATTATTTCTACAATACTGGTGCTCACCACTTTTTGGCACCGTTACCGGGGAAGCGTCAGAGTATTTTATGATTACTGCTTTCTTCTATTTTCTATCACAACCTTCTGCTAAGTAGTTTATTTCAGCAAAAGTAGAGTAGTTGTTTCTTTTAGTTTCCGCATTTCACTACTTTCATTTACAATTCTGCAATTTCCATTTTAGCAAAAGTAGATTAGTCATTTCCTTGCTTTCAGTTCTACATTTCATTTTCTTTCATTTTCAATTCTGCAAATTTCATTTTAGCAACTTCATTTCAACAAAAGTAGATTAGTCATTTCCTTACTTTCAGTTCTACATTTCAGTTGCTTCCATTTCAATTCTGCAATTTCATTTCAGTTAGTTGCAATTTGTTTGTTCAATCAATTTCAATTTTGCTGGTACAATCAGAAAAAAGAAAAAACCAACCAAAAATATTTCCTTTCATGCCTCGTAGGAACAGATATAATTCAGGAAAATTCTTGCCCAACACCCCCACTACATCACATAGCCACCCTTCTCTCTTCTTCAATGGCAGTGATCAAGAAGAATATTTAGGTGAACAACTAGAGATATTTGAAGAACCTATAAGGGAAGAAGAAGAAGACATCCCTCCTGAGACAATGGCTAGAAATAGAAATGCTAGGGGGAATGGAGAAATAGTAGAGGGTACCTTTCCCATCTGGGAGACCAATGGGGACACCAAAATGAAGAACATAAGGCCTTCATCCCTACCTCACTTCCATGGTTTGACTACAGAAGATCCTGACACCTTTTTGTTTGAGTTTGTTGTTATCTGTCAAACCTATGACTATGCAGAAGATGAGAAAAAGTTGAAACTATTTCCTTCTACTCTCAAGGATGCAGCATTGCACTGGTTCATGGGGTTACCTAGCAATAGCATCACAACTTGGGCTCAGATGCATCAGGCCTTTAGTAACAAATATTGAGAATACTGTAGGTCAAAAGATATCAAGGAAGAAATCTTTCGAATGACCATGGGAAGTGATGAATCCTTGGAAGATTATGAAGAGAGGTTCCAACTCAGTTAAAAAAGGGCCAAGTGTACAATTGACCCTAAATCTCTGAAGTTGGTCTTGCTCAGGGGAATTCCAGAAGACCTTCTAGACACCCTCCATTTACTGGCTGGGGGAGACATCTACCAACTACCTTATGAGGACATAAAGATTGTCCTTAGGAATTATTCTAGAGCAGCAAGAAAGAGAGGTAGGGGGAGTCAACCCATCCAGTACCTCCTCATCCAATTCATCCATCAAAGGTGAACTTGGAAACATGCTGGAAGACTTTAAGAGTGAGATGTTACAGACTCTTGCCATGCAAATGGATACCTTGCATATCAAAAGGAAACAAGAGGAAGCAGAGAGGGCTTTGGCCATTTTTTGTCCTACGTGCACTCGGAGGCATCTTAGGAACGAATGTCCATTGAACTCTATAAAGGTTTGTTTAGTCTGTGAAGAATATCATTCTACAGATAAGTGCCCCTCCTTGCCTAAACTTAAAGTTGTATACCAGGGGGGCGAAGGAGCCATTAAACCACTCTATTTCATGAACTAGAGGAGGCCGCATGGACCTAGACCATACCAGCAGGGGATGCAAGGGACATCCCAGGCATACTACAACCCCAACCAAGTCGCTCCCGTACCTTCTTGGGGCCCTCCTACTCATCCTTCCTAGTCCACGCCTCCTCCTTGGTCCTATCCATCTTAGTATCATGCCCAACTAGCTGATCATTCATTTCAATCCTATGCTCAGCCACAACCTCAATGGAATGCAACTCAGCAGGAGTGGAGGCCCTAGTACAACTCTCCTCTCACTCTTTTGCCTCCAACACTTGCTCAATCACAACCATTACCTCCTACTCCACCAAGGCAACCCCAAATTTCTGCCTAGCCGAACCCGAACTCGAATAATAGACAGGCTCAACAAGTATATAGTGGGGAACCGGTTATAGACATATTTGGGCACTGCAACCCCAATCACATATGTCCGTAAACCAAGGGATTCTAAACCCCTAAAAGTGTTGTTTCAAACCCTAAAGGATCAAGGTCAACTAATTACATCATTTCCCAGAAGTTCTCCCTAAACAACTACTCAGAACTGGTCAAAACTAGACCATACAGACTACTCCATGATGAGGGTGCAATGCATCTCACCTGTTACACATGGGGGGTGCGATGTATACTAAAAATCCCTTCTGTAGGGTGCAATGAGAGAGAGAAGACAAATGTTAGAGGCAATTTGCTAGGTGGAAACCCAAAGAATCTTCTAGAAACTGGTCATTTGACACTTGCCTCTCTGAATTCGCCCAAGGATGAGTAAGAGATCATGAAATCTCCAAGTGGAACCAAGAATTATCAGTGAAATGACACTAATCAAAATCCCAAAAGCTAACACCCCCCTACAAATATCTATATATGGATCCCTCATCCTCGATATCCAGAGGCTGGAATTTTGTATTTTGTAAGGAAGTGTTGTTGGTTTCTCTGTGAAACATTGTAGTGTTGGGTGATCTAGCTTTTCATGAGGTAAAGAGGGCTTTCACCCAAGTGGTATGGTGCTGTAATCTTAGAGGTAAATCGTTGATCCTCACATCCTGAATACCAAGGGTGAGACCCTCGATCTCATCCTACAATATGGCAAGGGTCTCGGCTACGTCCAGATCGTGAAGGACAGCCCTCCCTATAGCCTCTCCTGCTGGAACGGCAGCTGCTACCCTCGGGTGCACTGCTGGTCACACTGGTCCAATATCTACACAAGTGCATGGGTTCGATTAGTCTTGATAACATTTAAAAAACACAAGAACATTATAAAAGCAATAAACAAAGATACGGTCAGATCTTTTACCTATAATGCCCCACTGCTCGCCAGCCGGCAACACCAAATCTAGGTTGCCCCGGAAATCCATCCGGGCATATGGATACTCGACATAAAACATCTGTTGATGGTTGAACCACTCAAAGAAGGCATAAGAGAATGAAATCTATGACTGACCAGCATGTCTGGCCATAAGATCAACCCATCTCTGCATCCGTGGTTCTGTCGGTGTTGGCACTCCGAATGAAATGTACCATGGCTGCATCAGTGGGATCTTCTCCAAGGCGAAAGTGGTCAGAATAGAACCATAACCAAAGTTCTTGGATATTTTTTTCTTTACCTTGGTAATTTGTTCTTTTATCACTGGAAGTACTGCATCACACCAGTCGAATACCTTTGGTTCAAGGCATTCCAAGGAATACTTCATATAGGACCTGTTGGCCAAGTGAAGAGTTGCACTACCAACCAATCTAGCAAAAGTGAATAAGATAGTCCTCAAGGACCAGTTAGTGACATATCAAATACTAATCTTGTCATCCCTGCTCAGCTGAGATCCATCTCTACAGAATCGGCGAATATAATCCCTCACGGATTCACCCCCATGGGCGGATCCTGATAGTGAGAGAGGGGCACCACGCCTCAATAAACCAGTCAAGAAGTAGATATCCTTAACAGTCAAAGGGATGGATTTACCTCTAATCTGGAACACTTGGTTGGTAGGA
Source organism: Pinus taeda (assembly GCA_000404065.3). Classification (NCBI taxonomy): domain Eukaryota; kingdom Viridiplantae; phylum Streptophyta; class Pinopsida; order Pinales; family Pinaceae; genus Pinus; species Pinus taeda. The sequence continues at coordinate 21,743 of APFE031758302.1, read as the reverse complement.
TCCCATGCATCGAGAAGATATTGCAACAAGTTGATTTGTTGCCTCATGCTGGATATGCAGAAGAACTTGAGCAAGCCACAATTCCGCAATGCAGTCGCCATACCCAGATCATGTAAGGAAATCATATCCTCTTCTTCATGCTCACATTCACACCATGTAATGACCATCTTGCTCAGATGAATCTTTGAAAAACAAACAAGACAAAAATTAGGATCTTGATTTGGGCAAAAACAGGCAAAATTTCCATGAAAAATCAGTGCATAAACTTTCCCCCTTGCGCCCATCCCACCCTAGCTGTGTACTGGGTGAGATGCATATTGACTGGCCAATGGCCAGCTCAGTATGCATCACACCTTTCGATGTGTACTAGGTGCGATGGGGAGAGAATGAACTGTTTAAACCCCAGAGGCCCAGAAAAACAAGAAAACATGCTCAGAATCAGAAAAGGAAAGAATGTAATTGAAGAGGTTAGGGTTGGCTCCTACCTGGTCTAGATGGCGCCGAAAATAGTCCATAGAATATCCCAGAATAAGCTAATGAAAATCGAGGGGGAAAACACCTCCAGAGCTCCAACAATCCAAAATTTGAATGAAATGGTAAAATGAGAGGTAAAAACTACTTTTATGTTACTGTTCACGTAATTCAAGTAAGGTATTGGTTTTTTAACTCATTTTTCAAGCATGTATTTACATTTCTAATTAGTTTGATGGAGCAATTGAACAGGTAGTACGACCGTCAAGAGAACAAAGTGTTAATGGTGAATCGAACATCTTTGACTATTATCATGAGCAATGTTTCCGCAAAGTTCAAGCTCGTTAACAAATAAACCTAGCTATGAGCATATGTTCCCCTAGAGTTCAAGCTCATTAAAAAATGAACCCACTTTCGGTAAATAACCTTTGTGATCACATTACTATCAGCTTTTGAGCCTTGGTTGTGTTCATGCCATCACCTCCACTTTTTAGCCAATCATACGCCTCCACTTGATTGTTTACCCTTTTGAGGAATAGTTGCAATGAGTAATTCTGTTAGCCACCTTCTTTACACGGCCGTGATTGAAAAGTTCCAAACCTCACCTAGAACCAGCTGCTACCCGAAAATATCACTCGTTCCTCAAAGACGAGTCTCTTTTAAGCTCTTTTTAGACTCGTAAAATATAAAAAGATTGTCGAGAAATTGGCCTCTCCAGCTCGTTAAAGTGATTGGCAGTGCCATCCCTCCTCTATATTTTAATCTTTTTGGACCTGAGGGATCATTACACAAAAATTGAGCACTTGTCATTTTCGGCTCGTTAAAGTGATCGGAAAAGTCATCCCTTTCGTATTATTTTATACTTTTTCAAACTTAAGGGATTATACTACGAAAAAGGATTACTGGAGTTTCCTTTCCATCTCTTTTCAAACTCTCTAAAACTGAAAAGGACCAAGTTATCTTTGTCGTTAAACTCGTTAAAACAATAGCAACATACTTGTCCATTACAGACAAGAGAAAGTTTCACTGTCGCTAGGCTCGCTAAAACATAGCGACAGGTTTTCCCAAAGGAAAAATTATAGAACAAGCATATGTTATCCTCCTCAAGCTTGAAAAAAATAAAGAGGTACTGGTCAACAATGACTGGGGAAAAATTGGGAAGAAAACTTGAAGAACTTCATTGGTAGCAGGTCGCTCTTGAACATGACACTTTCACTCCATCACCATGATTCAGTCAGGTTGGGTTATTCCGTTCACCGATCATATCACCATTGGTCCTCCGTATCATCCATTTTTGGGGTTAATGCTACCGATCCATTTTCAATGTCACTGATATGTTCAAGAGAATTCACTTAGAAAATTCACCAACCCAGCTTACACCTCATCCGCTGCAATAACTTCACTCTCCATTTTTCATGACCGCCACCCTGAACCTTGTATCTTTAGATCGTTTTCACCTCCACAAAATCATTTGCTCCGTTATGTGTCGTAGATGTGGGATTCATTAAGGCCCTCCTACGACAGGTCACTTCTTGTCGACATCAGCTCATTATCCAGGAATTCGACTTAGGAACAACCCTTTCAGTACTTTGAAGATTGCATGCCTCAATGGCAAGTTTCTCACTTCCGGAAATAGGTTTACATCAATGGCCTTTGACCAAAAGATTTTATGTGGTGTTCGACATCGACTCATGTATTCCCACCACGTGAATTGCACTACAGTGCCTTGAGGGTCATTATCATTATCGGTGATTCCTCTCGTGCCTGTTAATAGCTTACATCATTGGTTGGTAATCAGGCGATGTCTTTCCATGTTCGACACCAAAACATCTTTTCACATGGATCAACTTGTACTCTGGGCGAAGATTAAACGAGTTTGAAGACCCTGGATCTAGTTTCATCCATCGAGGCTGTGATATATTCAGGAAAATAAATACATCAACTGTACATCATAGCTGCACAGATAATCATCCAAGCCAAGGGATGATGGTTCTACCAGAATCATCAGTCTGCCACACAGACGATTGCCTGTCCTATGTACATGAAAACGAATTTATAAAGCTGAGCATGGGAATGCCTGCCTCAGCTAGATCATGAAAATATTATGAAGATAATGTATTTTATTGTATCTTATTACAGGTCACCTTCTAGTTCGAAAAACCTCGGATCCTCATGATAAAGCATTTCACCTGACATCAGAAGATTTACGACCTCATGCTTTAGGGGGAAAATGTTATAGACATATTTGGGCACTAAAACCACAATCACATATGTCCATAAACCAAGGGCTTCTGAACCCCTAAAAGTGTTGTTTCAAACCCTAAAGGATCAAGACCAACTGATTACATCATTTCCCAGAAGTTCTCCCTAAAAAACTACTCAGAACTGGTCAAAACTGGACCATACAGACTGCTCCATGCTGAGTGCGATGCATCTCACCTGTTACACACGGGGGGTGTGATGCAGACTAAAAATCCCTTCTGTAGGGTGTGATGAGCGAAAGCAAACAAATGGCAGAGGCAATTTGCTAGGTGGAAACCCAAAGAATCTTCTAGAAAATGCTCATTTGACACTTGCCTCTCTCAATTCGCCCAAGGATGAGTAAAAGAACTATCATTGAAATGACACTAATCAAAATCCCAGAAGCTGACTCACCCCCCTGCAAATATCTATATATGGATCCCTCATCCTAGAGATCCAGAGGCTGGAATTTTGTATTTTGTAAGGAAGTGTTGTTGGTTTCTCTGTGAAACATTGTAGTGTTGGGTGATCTAGCTTTTCATGAGGTAAACAGGGCTTTCATGCTGGGAGGATGGCGCTGGATCATACCGCTGGGTTATAATCCTCTCTTCTACTACTTCTATCAATAAAGCTATTTGATTTTTCCTCCATATACTTGTATATTTCTGAATCTTGTATTTGTGTATGCATTTGTATGGTTAATGTACATCTGATTCTACATTGTTTATGGTTATAGATTTTTATGCTTTGATGGTATTTTGTTGCTTTAACTCTACAGGTGTTCTTTGAAGTAGGACAAGTGAGAAAGGAGTGGCGAAAGCTCTATCAAAGGAGAGAGGAAACAAGCAAGGAGCCAAGTGAAAGACTAAGTTTGGTGCTCTCTGCTTCTCTCTCATCTATCTCTCATAAAGGAAAACACAAGTTACTTTGAATTGTTTGTTTCTAAGATAGCTAACCGTCTTAGTGGGACTAGCAAATCTGAGTAGACATTAGTTTTCCCGATAAAAGAACCATCATGCCCAACTTATGCTGTGGAGATTCAGGAGAGTAACCTACGATCTGGGAAGATTCTCCCAAATAGCCAATCTCCCTCTAAGGAGGTTGAGGAAAATAAAGAGGAAAGTGAACCTAAAGCAATTCCACCCTTTCCTGAGAGACTATCTGGGACAACACATCCCACCCCAGAAGAAACTGAACTTCTGGGAGAATTGAAATAGTTATGTGTAAAGATACCACTTCTCCAAGCCATAAAGGATGTGCCTATATACAATAGGATGATCAAAGAGAAGTGCTTTAGGATTCCAGATGGGCGTAAGAGAGATGCCCCAACCATCAATGTCATAGGACAACTATCCGACCTGATGTTGGGGCAGGTAATCTGTCCGAAATATCTGGACCCTGGAAGCCTAGTAGTTGATGTCCACATCAATGGCACCATGATTCCACATACCTTGATTGATCTAGGAGCTGCCATTAATGTGATGAAAAAGAACACTATGCTCAAACTCAACCTCCAGGGCTCCTTGAGGAAGACCATGATAGTACTGCAACTAGAAAATCGCTCCATGGTGACCCCTAAAGGGATTGTGGAAGATGTGATGGTCTCCATTGATTCTTGGGAGTATCCTGCTGATTTCCTAGTTCTCCAGCCGAAGGAAAAGCTCACTGGGTATCCTTTCATCTTGGGGAGACCCTGGTTGGCTACTATTGATGCCTACATCAGCTATCGAGCTGGCAACATGACCATCAAGAACAGGCATATGTCCAAGCAGTTAATCCTATACCCTCCTGCCCAACCCTTGCTAGAACATGATCTACCTCTCTGGTTGGAGGAGGAGGATGAAGATGAAGTCTATTATGCACCACTTTGTGCATTAGAAACTGTCATGGGGGGGAAACCGCAAAATGAGGATGATATCATTGAAAATTTAATTCAAAATCCACCCCCAATACCTTGCCATTAGAAGATATAGTGAAAGAAACCCAAAACATTCCCTTAATTGGTCTCTGTGTGGCTGACCCGACCTCTCTCCATGTTAAGAATATAGAGTTCGGCCCAGAAAGAACCTTGAAAATCAATTCATCCCTATCCACTTCCAGGAGAAGGAGTTGTGCAGCTTATTGAGAAAACATTTAGATTCCTTCACCTGGATTTATAAGGATATGAAGGGAGTGCACCCTTCAGTATGTACTCATTATATATACATTAAGGAAGATTGAAACCAGTCAGGCAGCCTCAAAGGAGGATGAAACCAGCCCTTAAAGACATTGTTAAGGAAGAATTGCAAAAATTACTTGATGCAGGATTCATCTACCCCATCTCTAACATTGAATGGGTCTCTCCTTTGGTGCTAGTGCCAAATAAAAATGGTAATTGAAGAATCTGTGTCGACTATCAAGAACTGAACAAAGCCACTAAAAAGGACAATTTTCATTTGCCTTTCATATATCAAGTGTTAGATGGTCTGGCGGGGAAAAAGTTTTTCTCCTTCCAAGATGGTTTTAGCAAGTACAATCAAATTCAAATCAGCCCGAAGGACCAATATTAGACCACTTTCACTTGTCCTTGGGGTACCTCTGCATATCGGGTCCTTCCTTTTGGTTTGTGTACTGCTCCAGCCACTTTCCAAAGAGCAGTATTGAGTATATTTTCTGACTTGGTTCATGATGCAGTGGAAATATATATGGACGATTTTACTCCTTATGATTCTAACTTTCAGGAAGCTTTATCTAACCTAGGAAAAGTATTGGACAAGTGTATTGAAATGAACCTGTCCCTCAGTCTAGAAAAATGTGAATTTTTTATGACTGAAGGGATCGTGCTAGGTCATGCAATATCTCAACCAGGATTGCAGGTGGACCCCAACAAAATTGCCATCATCCAAAGGGTCCCACCTTCTCAAAAGGTGAGAGATGTCCTAAGTTTCCTAGGCTTAGCTGGATATTACACAAGAGTCATTAAAGATTTCAGTAAGTTAGCCTCTCTGTTGTTTGGTCTTTTAGGAAAAGATGTCGAGTTCATATGGACAAAAAACTATCAAGAAGCCCTAGATACCTTGAAAAGAAAACTTGTGACTGCCCCAATTTTGAGAGGCCCAAACTGGGCCCTACCTTTCCACATTCACACAGATGCCTCGAACAAAGCAATAGGAGTAGCCTTAGGACAAATTGATGAAAAATTACTTTATGCCATATACTTTATAAGTAAAAATTTGTCAAAGGCAGAGTTAAACTACACGGTAATCGAGAAGGAACTCCTAGCTGTGGTGCATTCCTTAAACAAATTCAGACATTATATCATAAGCTATCAAACCTTTGTACACACTGATCATGCTGCAACTAGATATTTAATGAACAAACCAGATGTAAATGCTCACATTATTAGATGGTTGCTTTTACTGCAGCAGTTTGATTTGACCATTGTTGATAAGCCTGGTAAAGAAAATGTTGTTGCTGACTTTTTGTCTAGAGTAAATTTGCCCGCAAGTGAAGAAGGAATGGTGGATGATCAAGTGCTAGATGAACACCTATTTTCCATCTCAATACTCTCTCCATGGTTTGTTGATATAGCAAACTACTTGGTTTCGGCACAGTTCCCACCACACCTATCCTCAAAGGAAAAGAGCAAGATCATGAGGAAAAGCACCCCTTTCATCTGGGTTTGGGGCAATCTCTTCAAACTTGGCCCAGATCAGATCTTGAGAAGATGTGTCAGGGAGGAGGAAGTTTTTGACATTCTCCCGACCTGTCATGACGAGCCTTGTGGAGGCCATTTTGTGGCAAATAGGACTGCCTTTAAAATATTGCAAGCAAGCTACTATTGGCCCACTCTTCATCAAGATGTGAGGAGGTATACCAGCCAATGTGATCAGTGTCAAGGGATGGGGAAACTTACTCCAAAGGATGAGATGCCCATGCAACCTCAAGTGACCTTTGAGCCATTTGAGAAGTGGGGCATGGACTTTGTGGGTCCTATCAACCCTCCTTCAAAACAGAAGCAATACATCATTGTGTGCACCGATTATCTGAAAAATCGGCAAAAACAAAAGCAATAAAAGCAACAACAAAGGAAAAGGTAGTTGAGTTTTGAGAGAAAACGTATTCTATAAGTTCAGGTATCCAAGAGAAATGGGCACAGACCAAGGTAGTCAGTTCAATTCAAAGTTGATTGAAGACCTTATCACACATCATAAAATCAAGCACAGGACTTCCACTCCTTACCATCCACAAGCCAATGGGTAGGTGAAAGTCACTAATAGAGCTTTGGAAGGAATTCTGACCAAGGTAGTGAGCAGCAAGAGAAACGATTGGGTGGATAGACTAGTTGAGGCCACCTAGGCCTACAACACAACATGGAAGACCACCACAGGGTTCACACCCTATGAACTGGTCTATGGGAAGAAGGTTTTGTTGTCAATAGAATTTGAATACAATAAATTAACAATGGCAACATAGCTAGACCTAGACCTCATCCATGCACAGAAGGAAAGACTACTCCAGCTCAATAGATTGGATGAACAATGATTGCGGGCCCTTCTCCACATAGAGGTAGTTTAGCTTCAGAGGAAGATATGGCATGACAAAAATATCAAGGAGAAGCAATTCTAAGAGGGAGATTCGGCACTACTCTATGACTCAAGGTATAAAGACTTCAAAGGCAAGCTGAGAACAAGATGGTTGGGACCCTACACTGTGGGAAAATGCAATGACAATGGTTCAGTTCTAATCAGAGCCATTGATGAGGAAGCCATCCCCATGCTTGTCAATGGACATAGGTTGAAAATTTACAAGAAGCCCTTATCCAAGCGAGAGTTCATTGAAGATATGAATAAGACAGTGATGGTAGTGGAGTAGGTCTTAGCCTCCACTTCACCCACTCACTGAAGAAGCAGAAAAAAGAAAAAATAATAAGGACTCAAGTGAAAACCTCCATGAGGTGCTTGAGTCCCATCATTGGGTTGAAAACCTCTTTTGAGGCGGCCCAATGATGACAAAAACAAAAAAAGAGAGAGAATAAGATCCCTGGGTGAAAACCTCCCTTGGAGGCGCCTAGGGCAGGCAATTAGGATGAAAACCTCCTTGAGGCACCCTAGTTGTCTTTCAAAAAAAAAACAGAGAAAAGAAGGAAAAGAAAATTGACTTTTAATGTGAATTGCAGGTTACAGGTGGACCACAGGGAGAAAGAGAAGATTCCACAGAGCCTATTTCATCTCCCCCACACTCTTCTCCATCATTTCTGACCTTTCTTCCACCCCACTGTGTTTTTTCCCAAAAATTGTGTGTTCTACAGGAGGCTCCTGTAGAAATCACAAAGAGCCAGAAATGGTTCCAAAAAGAAGTTTGAGCGGATGGGAGGTTTCACGAAGAGCATGTAGACCCTTCTATAGCTATCCACCCTCCTTTCCATCCATCCCACACCTGCACCACCTCATCATCATCATTTTTTCCTTCCTGTCGAAAAACACAGAAACCAGTTTTTTAGAAAAAACAAAAAAAATAAAGGGAGCAGCACCTCAAATCTCACCTGTAGCTTACCAAATACCTCTCCATCTTCATCAACATCTTTGGCATCATCCCCACAACTCCCAACACAAAAATTAGCTAAAAATTTTAAAGGGAGAAGCAGCTACAGGAGCTCCTGTAGGAATTCCTGTAACAACCGATCCCATTAAAATCAAGCCACAGTAGCAAAATAAGTGCCACCATGGGATTGAAGGGGACATTTGAAGCTAGATACAGCTAGACGATACCTACACAAAGAAAACAAGCCACACATCAGGAAGTAGAGAGCATGCAATAGCAAAAGGAACCAAAATGCCTCACAGCATGTACATTCGACTCGGAGGTAAGTGACTAACCCTCTCCTCTATTGCATCTTTGTAATTGGAAAATATCCATAGGTGAATGAGATCGTTAGGGTTGAATGATAAAAGGTTGTCAGTTAACTGGACACCCTCATCTAGTTGACTGTGCTCATCCAAAGATGCCACCACACGTGTGCCTAGTTAACTCAGAGAAAAATCTAAAGGACAAGTAGTGGAGGGTATACAAACTTTGATGCAATGATGGGAAGTGATTGTGGGAAAGAGCCATGATGACAAGGCAATGGGGACCAATGGTCCAAATATGGCAACATACATTTTTTCCAGCTCACCCCATCACCAGAAATATCTCAAAGAAGAAAAAAGTACTCCTACTCAAAACTCCTTCACCACCTTTTCTTCCATTTCATCCTCGTCCACTTAGCTACAGCAAGCTCTTTGTCACCCCCATAGCCTCGAAACAATCATTCTCCATCGCTTTCATCCATCTTCTTGCTATCAGCATTCTACAAAAGCACTTACAGGTTCTATAGGAGAATCTACAGGCAATTCTACAGGAGGGGCAGTACATTGTTTTTAAGGAGAAAACACAGGGTTTTTACTTGAATTCTAGCTTGAGGAGGTAGGTTCTGTGCATACCCACCTTGACTATCAATATGTACAAGGAATGATATAATTTTAAGGAGGAATTGAGTCCATAGAAGAAGAGGAATTACATAAAAAATAAAAAAAAAATAAAAATTAATTATTAAAAAAAAAAAAAAAAAAAAAAAAAAAATTGTCTGTTTTCCTTAAAAAAACACAGTTTTCTCTGTTTTCTTGTTTCTTGAAAATTCTTGTCTCCATCTCTACCTTGGGTTTTCAAAAGGGGTATAAGAACAATGACAGGGGGATTCATGAGGAAGGAGCCCACAAATTCAGCTAGGCTCCATGAACATCCCGAAGTAGCAGCCATTTTTACTAGAGCAAATCGGATGCCATTTTTTGAGAAATTCAGAGGGTTTGATGAAGAAGTGGCTCAGGAGTTTTCCCTTTCTTTAGTCCCTCACTCGAGGACCCATGCCACTGTTACTTTTAGAGGTCTCTCCATGGAAATCACCCCAGAATTTATCAGTAGGGTTACCACGCTTCCTCTTGGATTACCTCGGAGCAAAGATGAAATGCAAATTGGAAAGTCTGCTAAGAAAAATTTCTTCCAAAATAATGAACATCATGTAGAAGACAAAAATGGCATTAGAAGGACAAGCATACCTTACCCTTGGGATGAGGTCAGTTACTAGATTATCAAATATATTTCCTGTGAAGGGAGGTATAACATAGTTTATGGCTACCATTTTAGACTTCTCCATGAGCTAATATATGGCATGGACACTCCAACACCCCAGAAACTCAGCACCCCCTATTTTATCCTGCAGTCCCTCATAGACTCCAACATTAAGTTGAATGTAGGGGTCCAAATTAGTTGGCTCACCATGGATTAATTAAACTGTTAGTGGAAGAAGCCCTCCATACCTTCACAATCCCCATAGCATGGGAAATATTCCGAAACATGACATTAGAAGATGATATAAAGGCCCTCACATATGATCTCAGTACTTATGATAGTGAGGAGAAAGAGCAACAAGGGGGGAAAGGGGAGGAAACTAAGGAACAAGTAGGGAAGAAGGAAGACACCAAAACAGAGAAGGAGGAAACCCAAATAGAGGAGGAAGAAACAAAAATAGAACAAAAGGAAACAAAACCAGCAGAGATAGAGAAAAAGACAGAAGGAGAGGAAAAAAGGGTAGAAAAGATAGAAGTGTCTCCTGAGACCCTAGAAAGGGAGGCAGCAACTACTCTCACTGCCCCCAGCACCCCAATTAAAGCCAAACAAAAGAGGAAGAGGCAAACCTCAATGTATTTCAGGGCTCAGAAGAGCACAAGGATCAAACAAGGGAAGCCCCAACCTTCTTTTAAAGTTCCCATTGTTATTGAAGATTCACCCTCTACTCAAGGGAAGGAATCCCCTTCCAAGGCATCTATCACTTATGAAAGGGGGACTCCTAGTCTCCCACATGGAAGGAAAAAGTGGAACTACAGGACTCAAAAACAGCCCTACGAGAGGCACAAACTATTCTAGAGCAGACCCTGTCAAGACTATAGGAGATTGAAAAACTTGAAAAGACACTAGAAGGATAGTCATAAGGGAAGGAGGAAGCAACAGATACTTAAGAACCTGATCCCCAGCCTAGTTTGGGCTCTTACTACAATTTTTTTAAGGGGGGGAGAATCATTCCATAGAAATTTGCAATCCCACTTTTCTTTGAGTTGGAGAAAGAAAGAATAATAAGCCATAGGTGGATGCAAATCACCAAATCCAAGGGGTTTGAGGATATTGGCCATATGGAGAGTCAACTCAGGGAAATGGGCAGAGAACTAAGTGTTGTCAGACATAGAGTGGAAATCACAAGACCTCACCTTGAGTTGGAGAAAGAAAGAATAATAAGCCATAGGTGGATGCAAATCACCAAATCCAAGGGGGTTGAGGATATTGGCCATATGGAGAGTCAACTCAGGGAAATGGGCAGAGAACTAAGTGTTGTCAGACATAGAGAGGAAATCACAAGACCTCACCTTGAAACAGAAAATGAGTTGCTGAGGAGACATCTGAAAGAAAAAGAGACACAATTGGAATGCATGGCCAGCTGGTCTATGGAGGCATTGCAGTGAAAAACACCAACAAAATCATATGGATTATACCTCAAGGACCAATGCCTCCAATTTAAAATAAAGACTTTGGCACAGAGAGGCACAATGCCTTTCCAAGATTATAGACAGTTTATGGACCTATGTGACCAAAGTTCATCAGAAGACAAGGAAAAAATAGCAGAGTTCTATTTACATAACATGGCCCTTACCGATATGAATGTGTGGGACCCCAATGCTAGGCTAGGGGACCTGCAACTAATGGCCATGGCATCATGGATGAATCATGAGGAATTAAGGGTAGCAGAGATAAGGAAGTTGACGATAAAGGAGCAGAATGAGTCCTTAATGATCAGAGTTGAACCATCAAACCCCATGGCTCTCATCAGCACACACCAGCTGCTTGCAAATAATCCCCAAATTGCCCCTAAGTATATCAATGATCAAGCTCAGGCCATTGCACATTTTGAGGACATGGAAAGGTTACTGGGGGATGACTATATTCATGCTTGTATGAGGAGGTGGAACACCCTACCACACAGTCTGCAGATCAGGGAGTATCACTCCCCAACAAGGATGAAATAAGCATTAAGCAGAGTGCCATTGTACAAGCGCTCTATGCAGAATTTGAAGGTCAATTGGATTGGCCTCAAATTCAGTCCCCCACTACTGCTAGGCATGCTAGAAGGCAGAAAAGAGGAAGAAGAACAATAGCAGTGGGAAGAGGTGGACAGAAAGGTAGGATTACATGAAAAATAAGAGGACCTCACATTAGAAGCATGGGATGTCAGGGAGGCCATCAGGGCCATCAAATATAAGGAGATGGATTAACTTGCTCAAAGGATGAGCAACACCTTCAGTAGGGGGGTGATGATGAGCCCCATAAATGGGTAATTATATGGGCTCATTTAGCCTCCTAACATAGTTTAATCAACCGCTCCTTATTGCATGTTTTTTTATTATATTTATGCTTATGGAGTGAGTTGGGTTGGTCATTATGCCATGGAGTATAATATGTGTTTAATGCAAATTTTTGTTCAATTTTGGAGATAAAGTCAAAGATTTAATGGACAATTGGCAGCAATAATTTGAAGTAGACAAGGGAGAGGATTTATAGGAGGGTATCCCCCTTATTTATGACACCCACTTCAAATTATCCTCCATGCATCTCGAAGCACAAACAGCCACATCAATGCACTAGGAGGCAGCCGAGCAAGTGGACGATAACTTATGCTTATCTAAAGTTTTGGGAGCCAAGCCTCCTTAATTTTAAGGAAGCTATTGGTAGCTTCAGTTGTATAAGTAGAAAGGCCTAGGGCCTCATTAGGAAGTTAGTCAAATTTTCAAATTTTTGTTGTAGCTTTGCTCTGCTCAACTTCGAGCTTACTTTTGTTGACGATTTCATGTAATCCTATTATTATTTTGATAGTAAAGATGAGATCCTTTTTTAGCTAGTACTAAGTTACCCCAGAGGGCTGAAGTCTTGGGTTAGGGCCCAATCCAAGCATCCAAGCTCCTCTTATTTTTATTTATATGCTTTGTTTTAGTTTATGAATTAGTTGTTGTTAGATAAATCTCTTTCTTGGTTAAGAATAGGTTGCTTTTGGTGATTTAGAAGATTGTTTTCATTTAAGTTTTCCATAGAAGGTTGAACAATGATAGAAAGAAGATACAAAAAGGCCATCAATAGAGTCTTGGCCTCCTTTCCTCCCTTTGGGACCATGAACTGTGGCCAAGACCCTCTTGCTGCCAAAAAAAACACAGATTTGCCTTCTCCATAGGATTTCTAGTGTTGTAGTTTGTTAGAAGGTTAATGCTTTGCTTTGGATCTATTTCACCATGCTCATTTATATCTTGCAATAATTTTCCTTCCATGCTTTCTCTCATTATAGCATTTTTCAACATTTCTTTCCATAGTTCATAGTTTAGACTAGCTTGATGCAAAATTCTGTTTTTTTTATGTATCTAGTTTCCTTGCTTGCTTGATCTCATTGTTTGATTTTCAGTTCTCTTGCAGTAAATCTCTTCTCACAAAAAGTTAGCCAATCATCCAACACAATCTCTCTTTGATCTATGCCCCACAGGTCGCGCAGAGTTCATTTCAAAACTACCTTAGTTTTCTGCACTTTTCCATAGACTTTCCTCTCTTTCCTTCAACAAATCCGACCATATTTCTCTCTCCTAATCATTCTTGATGGACCCCAGACACCTTAACACATCATCCTAGCCTTCATCTACCCTTTCCACCCACTTTCCTACCTTCAAAACCTCCAAAACTGCTCTAGGCATCCTCCTATAGACCTCCTGTAGATCCCATGCAGCCTCCTATAGATTTTCCTGTAAGCTTCTTTTTGAAGTTCGATTGTAGGAAAAGCCTCCAGAAAGCCACCTAAGACCTCCTAGGACCCATCCACACCATCCTACACCTCTGCAAATCCTAAAGTCGCCCTCCATCACCACCTAATTGCTGCCACATTCACAATCAAATAAATTACATGCATGACAATTCCATATAAAAATACATAAAAATCCAAAAAGATGTTTTTTGCTCATTTAATTCTAGAAATAGCTTGAGTAGATGTTGTTTACTTCTTGAGTAGGTAATGGCATTCATTTCATGTTTTTTCATCTCTCTTTCTGCAAAAGTAGGATTAGTTGGTTAAGTAGGGTTTGCTAGGTTTACTTTACATTTCAGTCTTCTTTTGTTTTCTGCAAGTAGATTAGCCTATGTAGAGTAAGCTTTCATTTCTTTCATCACATATAGAGCTTCTTCTGGAATCCATAGAAGTTGGCTTGAGCTCCTAGTGATATTGCACCTGCTGACCAAGTGATAGCCTGCAGTTGAACTAGTACTTGTGCATACAACATCATCGCTTCCAAGTTTGTTACAACTACCAGGTTGATAAAAGTAAAGTAGGGAGCCCAGGAGTTGCAACATTATTGCTACAACACTGGTGCTCACCAGTGTGTATGTTGGTTACACTGGATAAGGGTCCTGGTATGGCATATGCTTTAGCATTGGATGATTTATTATGCAGAACTTTGTTCAATGATGTTAAATTGTTTAGTTTGTAGCGTGGTGGAGCACCTTTTTATTTGATTTTGGGATTGAATTCATTGTTGGAAAATGGCCAATGGAGTGTTGGAATTACTAAACAATTTAATGCATTCTATTGTCAGTAGTACAATCATGATTGCTAAATCCATTCTCAGAAACATTCAAACATGTCTGCAAATTACACATGAAAAGATAGATTTTTTGCAGCTTGAATCATAACTACATCAAGAAGAATTACAACAATGGAGTCATCATTCTAAACTTGTTTCTATTTAGAACATTGAAATAGACTCCCATAAGAAGAAATTTGATTCAAATCCAGTGCCCAATGAAGTAGCAAAGTCACATGCGGATGTAGAAGTTCAATCTGCACTTCCCAAGCCCATCATTAGATCTTGGGAAGAGCTTGTCCATAATAAGCATAGAACAGGCCTTGGGTATGATAAGAAGGTTTTCTTTAATATTCTAGATTACTCAAAACCCATTTAGTTTTAGAGCACTGGAATTTATCATGAAAGTTCACCTTCAGCTATTCCAGATTCTTCCCCTCTTCCACAGCGACAACAATAGATTGTGAAATGCCAACACTGTGGCCGAGTTGGACATATGAAAGATCATTGTTTTGATCTTCATCCATGTAATAATTGTCATAAAACGAGTCATTCTTCAAATAGTTGCTTCAGAAACAAACCTCCTGCAAGAATAAAGATTCATCTTGGATGGATCGCTTCTTGGCAATGGGATTCAACAGCCAAGAAGATATTTCAGTCATACAACAGGATTTGTTCTCGAATATTGAACAATCTTGCAGTTGAGTTTTCTCCATCATCTCACCTTGTATCTGATAGGGGGAAATGATGGTCATTTACAAGCTTCAAAGCCACATCAAGCAAGCCTGAGCCACAACTTGCCATACCATATTCAGAGTTGTAGCAGAGACAAAGATGCCCCAGAGCATGCCTTCAGTTGTTGATGCCTCTTCAAAGAATTGGGGACACTTCCTCTAGTAGGAGACTTCAACTTCTTGCCAGTTTTGGAAGAGTTCTAGGAATTGCATTAAGTATTCCAGAGTTGTTGGTAATCTTTAAACCATCACAGGTTGAGACCTCCCTTTTCAGGTTGAGGTTCTCCCTTTTATGCAGGGTGAGACCTCCCTTTCATGGTTGAAGGTTTCCCTCTTCAAAACATCAAAAGAACTTCCTCTAGCAGAAGACCTGAGCTTCATGCCAGAATTGGAAGAGTTCCGAGAACTGCACTAAGCGTTCCTGTGTTGGTGGTCATCATTAAACCACCCCCCTTATACCAACATTTCAGAGAGCACATTTAGCCTAGTGTTGCCATGCATATGTTTGTACATTTTGTATTACAACTCTCTTCTTGGACTCATACATACCCCTTCGAATTAAGGGGGTGGGGAGGGAATGTTGGAAACCTAATCCTCTATGGGTTGGTGTAGAATGTGAATAGCCACAAGAGTCCAAGAGACCTTGGGATGTGGAACCCAACGGTCACACAAATGTACTATAAATGTATATCATGTCAATAATAATGCATTCAATTTTTTATCATCCACCTTTGTTGTTTACATTCCATGTGACTTAACAAACTTGACTCAAAGACCAAGTGATATGAGAAAATCCCAACACAAAACTTCTATAGAAATTAGCAAGACCTATAATGCTACGAAGCTCTGTTAGAGTGACCGGGGCTGGCCAATCTCTAATGACTTGGATTTTAGCCTAATCCACATGCAACCTTTCTCATCAATTATGTAACCCAAATATTGGACATGGTTCATGTCAAAGGTTCATTTAGCCAAGTTGACACATGTTTTGTGTTACCACAGGGTTTGAAGGACATGTTGATTATGCTGCAAATGTTCTTCCTAACTCTTGTTGAAGATGAGGATGTTGTCTAGATATACAACTATGAATGAGTTGGTGAATGGCTGAAGGAATTCATCCATAAACCTCATAAAAGTTGCAGGGGCATTTGTCAACTCGAAAGGCATAACTAACCATTCAAAAAGGTTGTCCCTGGATTTGACAGCGATCTTCCATACATATGTGGGTTATATTGGAACCTAGTGATAATTGGACTTAAAAACAATCTTGCTGAATTACTTGGTTGTAACAACCCCTAGTTGATTTCCCATGTAAATAAAATAAGACCAAGGTCATGACACACATATTCCACGCTGAATGTTAGGAAAAAACACTTTAGTGGGTATCACTTGTGATTAATAATGACTATGGAAATTGGAAAAGGCATTGGAAAAGACAAAAAGGCAATAATTGACATTTATTTATGAAAATAAAGAAAATTTGGAGAAAAGGAAGGTGAATGGACACAAATTTGCATGCAAGAGAAATTAGAGGAAAAATGAAGGAAAGTGAAGAAAATAGAGGCCTCAATGATAAAAAGGCTTCTAAGGACCAGTTCATAACTTTTCGTTAGTGTAGTTTTTGTCAATTTAGTTTTGGCTCTCTCATTTCATTCTTTCATTCTCTCATACTCTTGTACACTTAGAGTATTATTGGAGCATTCTTGGAGCACTTTGGCACACATTTGGATTTGGAGGCAGAAGGAAAAGGAAAGAAGCAAGTGCAAGGAAACAATTGCATCGTAACCTACGGCTGGATTACTTTGTATGTTACAGGTTGCATGTGTAATTTCCTTGCTAATTTTTGGATACATGGTATATGTGTGTGATTATTTGGTTATGTTTTATCATTGGCATGGAGATTTACCTAGAGTGACAATGGTTTTAGCCTTCCCTTTCCATTTCCTGGATAACCATAGTTTTCTGGGTTTTTCTAGTTTTTTTTTTATTGGTGCCCAGATTCCTTATGGTTGTGGGTTGGAACAAACACTCTGGAAGCCTTGGAACAACTTGGGTTGAGTTAGTAGTTCTTGGAGCCGTTGGTTGGGACAAACACTCTAGAGCCCTTGGTGGGTTGAGTTACTATTCCATAGAGATGCGGTTGGAATAAATTCTCTGGAGCCCTAGAAGGTTGTGGGTTTAGTTACTAGTTCCTAGAGCCATAGACAGCTTGGTTAGAGACCAATCTAGTTGGTTTTAGTTATTTATAGACCATAGAAGTGGAATCATTGTGGTTGAGGGTTGAGGTGGTTTGGCCTATGGAAGCCCTGGTTGGTTTTTTCTTGGTTTATTCCATGAGATCCCACATTCATTCTTGTAATATGGCATGGAGGTGATTGGATGAGAGAGAGATTTCGTTTAGCCTAATCTATGGTTGGGTGGTGCATGGAAGTTCCTGACTTGGTTGGTATTTTCATCTATGAATAAGATTTATTTTCTTACTGTGATTTATGAATACTTGTACTGATAATCATGTTGACATTATGATTGATTTTCCTTGGATTCTATGATGGCTATTTTTTGGTTATATGATGTCATCTATCTATGGTTCTTGGCGTGTTTTGATAAGTTATTGACTGATTGATGAATGCATGGACTAACAAGTACTATTGCAGCTAGCTAGAGAGGGTTTAGAGCATTCTTGTTGATTTTCTTATGAATACTATCAATTTATGATCATATATGCATTCATGACCTATAGTTTACATGTTTTCTATATGTTTTATGAAATGTTTGTTATGGATTAGGTAATAAAGGTCAATTTATTCCTTCAAGTTTGAATGTTTAGCATTGTTGTCATGTAGATTATGATGTTGGAAAGTTACAAGAAATTCAGGGAAATGGTGTGGAAGATGGCTTGGAAAGGTGGCACAGGTCCTGAAATCGCATGCTTAGAATGAAGGATTTAGGCCATAAACGCATGGAAGCAGGCCTATGTTTACAGTTGGTGATCCAGGAGGATCTCATCAGATCAGTTACACAGGTTCAGTTTCGTCGTCAGCATTCAGTCCCGTATCATCAACTTTGACAGTGATGTTTATGTTTCAGGTTGTCTGGTAATGTATATGGTTTTCGTGGTGATATAGTTTGATACCTAGGTGTCGACATGTGATTCTTGTCAGTTCCACCAAGATTTTGTCATCAACATGGGTTTGTCGTCTGCCTCGTAGGATTTGGTTGTCGACATATTGGTTGTCATCAGTTCCGCCAAGATATGGCTGTCGACATAGGTTGGTCATCCACCTTTCAGAGTTTGGTTGTCATCATCATGTGACGATTGTCACAAATGTCACTTTGTGACAATTTGTTGTAAATGGTTTCTTTTGATGTAAAGGCTAAAACCTATGACTAAAACCTAGCCCTAAAATCTATGGTGGAAAATATCAAACCTAATTCTAAAAAACCATAAAACACATATTTCATTAAAATTGGAAAATTTATATTACAAGAACATCAATAGAATTGAGGTTTTTGGCTATTTTGAAATTCTATATCCACCATTTAATTCCAACTTTAATGAAATATGTGTTATAACGCTAAAGTCCTAACCTTCTCGGACTATTACAAAACAAACCATATTATAAAACCATTACAAAATATTGAAAACCTATGTATTAAAAACATAAGAAAACTCTTGGACCATGATACATTTCCAAACCATGTTATAAAACCTAAGTTACAAATAGAGATATAAATCTATGAATAAAACCTTCTCGGGCTATTGCATAACATACAAAACTATGTAATAAAACAAATATGTCAGTCCTTAAACTGCACGGGTATGGAGATTGCGACGAAGACAGAAGTTCATGTGAATAGCTCTATGGGTCATCGTGGCAGAGACTAACTACAATGGAGATTGTATAACTATCGGAGTTATAACACATGTGACCAAATGCAATGTTAACCATCGGTTGATAGCAGCTACGGGTAACAGGTGTCGGATGTCCAAGATAACCGCGTGGAAACCAATGGTTACAGGTCATGTGATAGGTCGCAAGCATGGTCGGCAGTTACCGGAACTCGCGGAGCCCTAACTATAGGGTCAAATCACCGTTCACATGTTTTTTTTTCGCTTCCTTTGCCTGATGACATAACAGCTAATGGTTTTTAGTTAAATTAAGGTGTGAAGTGGGTTTTAAAAATCAATTTTGGATATTTTAGATACACCTAGGCCTAATAAAACTATGTGACAATAATTCTCTAAACCTAAAACACTAAACTCATCCCTAAAATCATCTCATTCATTCTAAAGTTGGGAAACATAGGTTAGAGTGCATTTGCAGGGGTTATAAAGACAATTTTGGCTCGTCGAAGTGAAGGGGAGTGATTTTGAAGTTTTGTGTGCAAATTCTAGAGGTTAGAGGTTGTTTTTTTTTTCAGTGTAACAGGAGCATCCGAAGTCAGAATTTGGAACCATGATAGGCGTTGGAAAGCTGGTTCAGAGAGATTTCTTATGACAATGACCAGAAGTGCCTACGTGCACATTTAGTTTGGTCAATTTGTTGTGTAATCAACCTCTTCAAAATCAATCCTAATAAAGCAGTCACCCATCTTGAAAGCAGACCTAGAGACGTATTCCACCAGGGACAAACCCCATAATCAATCTTGTTGTCTGGTATTGTTGTGTATTTTTTGTTTTCACTTTTATTTTTCATCTTACTTATGTTTTATCAACTTTCGTAAAGTATTTCTTCTCAAGCAGTTCTCACAGTTTTGTAGAAATTTTTGAATAATTTAACACATATTCAACAAAGATTATCCTGATCATGTACTATTGCAGAAAACATACACAATACATAAGCTCCTCTACGTTGATCATCAATATAGCAGCATCAATAACAATAAAACATCAAGAG
>APFE031758299.1:0-19078 GCA_000404065.3 Pinus taeda | reverse complement strand
ATTAATTATAATTAATTAATATGATGGTTAAAATATTAGAAATTCCTATATTATGAGGAATTTTAGGGTTAATTATTAAAATAGGGTTATTAGAATATTTTACCTGCTTACCTGTTATACCTGGGTTGAGTTTGCGATCTTGCTTCCTTGATCAAGGGAAGCCAGCTCCTGCTAATCTCCATACTGTTATCTCTGTTTAGATTATGAGGATGCTTGATAATTTCAAGCGCTTCTCTGATCTTCCGTCTCTGCTGCTGCTCCTCCCTTGCGATAATCGATGCGCTTTCGAGGCATATATGGTGCTTAGTCTTAGCGGAGTGCTCAGCCAAGGATGAGGTACGAGATCTTTCATTCTTAATATCAGCGCCATGTTCCTTGAGCCTTGTCTAGAGGGAGCGACCTGTTTCGCCAATGTAGCTTTTTCCGCATGAACAATCTATTTTGTAGACTCCTTTGAGCTGATGTTTGTCAACATCATCTTTTACAGACCCCAAACCTTGCCTAATAGTTCCAGGGACTGAGAAATGCGTGATGATGTTTTTCTTCCTTAGGATTTTAGCGATTTTATCTGTAACTCCATGGATATAAGGTAGAAAAAATTTACCACTCCGAGGCTGGTATTGAGCCTTAGGTTTATGAGATAGTAACTTTCTTTCGGCTTTTTCTATGGCTCTTTTAATCTCTTGTTCCTTGTAACCTATGCTCTTAAAGGTTGAAACCAAATGCTTCTTTTCTTCGTTCAGATGCTCTGAGTCAGATATTCGAAGGGCTCTGATGGCAAGGGTGTTTAGAACACCAAACTTCTGGGCTGGGTGATGGTGGGATTCAGCATGGAGGTAACTTTCTGTGCGTGTTGACTTCCTAAAGACTTTATGTCCTAAAGAGCCATCCTCTTTCCTGATGATTAGAACGTCTAAAAATGGGATGCTCATGTTTTCCTCAAGTTCCATAGTAAATTTTATTTCTGGAGAGATAGAATTCAGGTGAATGAAAAACTTGTCAAGCTCAGGTTTACCATGAGTCCATTTTATATTTGTATCGTCGACAAATCGCTTCCACCATGCTGGTTTTAAAGGATATGATTCAAGGGCCTTCTTTTCAAAGTATTCCATGTATAGGTTGGCTACGATGGGCGAGAGGGGAGATCCCATTGCCACACCAGATGTTTGCTCATAAAATACTCCCTGGAAGGTGAACACAGTTGACCTTAAGCAGATTTCAGCCAATCTTGCAGTCCCTGGATCAGTAACATCTTTTATAACCTGAATGGCCTCATCAAGAGGAATCTTGATGAATAAGGATACCACGTCAAAACTGACAAGGATGTCATCATGCTCAATCCTTTCATTTTTAATGAGATTTACAAAGTCCTGGGAGTCTTTGATGAAGGAATTAGTGTTACCGACCAGGGGTTTAAGAATTTTAGCAACATACTTAGCAAGTTCATAGGTTGGGGAGCCAATAGTATTTACTATCGGTCTAAGGGGGACCCCTTCTTTATGGATCTTGGGTAAACCATAGATTCTAGGGATAGATTCGCAGGAGGGTATTAATTTCTTTTTTATTTTATCGTCAAGGTTGGAATCTGAGATGATCTTTTTTACATCCTTCATGATTTTGGGGATGGGATTACTGTTCAGCTTCTTATAACTGCCACATTTTAGGTGATCATTCATTTTCTTCACATAGTCATCTTTATCCATGATGACTGCTGCTCCTCCTTTATCTGCCTTAAGAACCACAATTTTGTCATTGCTCCGCAGGGATTTGAAGGCCTTTTGTTCTTCCTTACTCAGGTTGCTTTTGGGGGTTTTGGCTTTCCTCATGATGAGAGAGAATTCTTGTCTCAATGCTTCTTTCTCATCAAACACTCATCACACATAAATATGTCTAGCATCACCAAGAGCTTGTTGACATCAATTCCAACAAAATCCCTCTTTGGCATCGATTTCAACCTTAATACAACATGTGAGGCTGACTCAACAATCCAAAATCTCTCCCCCTTTAACATCAATGGAAAAGGTCCATATAAATACTTAAGAACAATGTCAATAATGTGTCAGATGAGAGAAGTGATCCCCTTGTCATACTCAACACTATACTGATGCAACCCATAGAAGTATCCTCTAGAAGATAAGCATGAAGACAAGGAAACAAACTATTAAAACCTCTAGCCAATGCCATGCCAACTCTAAAGTTGAACATGCTCCCCCTAAGCATGTAATGGAGCTAGAAATACATACTCTATGCCTGCGAAAGCAACACATATTCTTGCTATAATGAGCCTCATTTTCAAGTGTGACAGACTACTGCTTATGGAACATGACTCTAATTGGCTTTGGATATGATATACAATACATTACAACATAATGCTTCATGGAGCATATACATAGTTGTGACAAGTACATGGAACTGACATATGAATCCCCTACACCTATCACCAACCATGATTCTATAGACCTAAGTTACATCGTGCACCCTATATGTGGGGCTACATCAAAGATATACAACATGAAACATGACTTGGACTCCCATTGAACCATAAATATATAATGATAATACATGCTAGACACCATGGGTCTCTCCATTATCAATGTGCCCAAAATATGATACAATGATAGTACATGGATTTTACATATGCACATAAATGTGCTCTCATCAACACATGCCCAAAATATGTAATACATGAGTACATGGTAAAAATGAGAAATGAATATGCTCCATATGGCATCAATAATACGTAGCATGTGCAGTAAAACATAAGACCTCCATGAGCAATATCATAATCTCTCAATGTGTAGCAACAAAATAGGGTCATAAAATCCATATCATCATATTCTCTCTCCCCATGAAAGAAAAACCAAGAAACAACATCCATCATACCAAAAGCATCACAAGAAACAACAAATGCATAACCTCATCGTAGGTGAGCAACATATCATAAATGAGGTATTAGTAGAAAATTGGTGAAAAAAATACTCCATATATAAGCAGTAAAATATAAAACATCATGAGTACACAATATCTCATCCATCATCATGAATCAAACTATCATGAGCAACAAAAATTATCATTCTCATGTCTTATCCATCCAAAAACTCATAAGCATCAACATATACATGAAAACATATGACATAAATATGATCTAGCAGTAAGATCATCATCAAAATACCAACTATGTGACGCAAACCATATGATTGCCACTATATGATAGCAACAAGAAAAATCCTTTCCTGCAACATACTCATGACAAATAAGAAAAATATAACTCCTCCAAAATGAGCATGATTCCAACTAATGCGAACCCATTTGGACGCACAAATGCTCCCCCTAAATGTGTGATCCCTCATCACACCTTGACAATGCATGGATGCATGTGCCCTGCAGTCAATATCCCTATGGCCCTATAGTCAATGCTATAGCCCTATGTGCCCTGCAGTCAGTGGTAATTGTTTCCAATGCATGAACCAATTTTTATTCCTTGCATGTTCTCTACAGTCAATAGTCCTATGGCCAAAATCATTGCATGAGAAACAATAACCATAGAATGGACTATTATATCTGAAAGATGGAGATCTCCTTTGCATGCACGCTTTGTGTTCATGGATTATTGACCATGAACACCATAATTATAACACTTCTCAATTCTACTCTTCTTCTTGGACCTCCTTCTCTATTATGTTGCTTCTTGCATGGCTCATGGATCTCATTATTTTTGTTGCAACTAGGTGCTCCAACGATTTTTTATTTGCTTGAAGATTCTTGAGCACTATTTTTGAGCCTCTGCAATTCTTCTCTTACAGGAATTGCTTCAAACCTCAATTTCTAGAACTCAACATATAACTCGTTGTATTTCTTCCTCATTCCAATCTCAATATTCATTCCTTCTTGCAGCTGAAATTTCAAATCTGAAATTTCTTCCTTGAATGCACACTCCCCTCATAAAACATTTGTAGCAACATCTATTGATCTCTATTTTCAGCATTGAGCCTCTAAGTCCCCACTTTTAGTGCCATTATCTTTGATCGATCATCATCTTTGATGATTGATCTCTCATCTTCTTCTTGTGAGGAGGATTCATTTGTTACTTCAATAAAAGGAGAATCCTTTGCATTTTTCTCTAAATCTGGAAAATGTAATTTTCCTCTAAGATACAAATTTTACAACTTATCCAACATTTCTTTGGCATTCTCACAATGCTTCACAAACTTGCTATCAAGTTTTGAAATACTATTAAAAATATTTTTTCTAGCCAAATCATTAGATTTATCTTTAATTCCATACTCAACTGATAGAAAAATATCTTCATCAATGAACAAAAAATATGAATCCATATTTACTTTTCAAGTTACAAATTTACCTTCATGAAGTATTGGAATACCTTGCTGATCCATTTTGGAAAATTTGCAAATATTCTACCAAAATCTCCAAGATCCACTCTCTAGCAATCAAGATGCAACTGAGGCTGATACCAATTGTTGTAAACTAGATCACTCTAGAGAGGGGGGGGGAGGGGTGAATCAGTAGTGTGGCACTTTTTATACCTTTTCTCCATTTGATTAATCTTCAAACATGCATAAATTAAAACCCATAATAAGAGATTAAAGCACCACAAATAAACATGTAACCATAAAAGGAAATCACATAATGGACACAAGATGTCTGGTGGAAAACTCTTCTTAGGGCAAAAATCCACCATGTTGCTATTGCGCTGCTCAATTATTTTCTTATTTTTTGAGCAAATTATACATGGATCAAATCACTCCCATGAGCCAGAAGACTCGACTTATTTCACAGTATGATGGCATAATCAGACAAGAAATTGTTTCTCTCTTGGATCTCCGTACTTTCATCTGCTGAAGGCTCCCACGATTAGTCGATCCTTGCCTGGTTACTCCTGAACTAACAACACGATTCTACAGACTTTGCTCTGTTGGTCACCACCATGACTAGTAAGCCTCACTTAGTTTCTACCGAACTATCCTACCAACATTGGATAGAGAAAACCCTTCTATCTACTGAATCTGCCAATCATTGTATACTCAAAGTCTCCACACCTTCACTTCCTCCATGCATGCCTCGTTTCAACTATTTTCAAAACGGACTCCTGAAACTTGCTTAACATGAGCACTGTAGCAACCTCACATCAAAACTCAATCAATATTTAATTTGCAACACTAACTACCATCAAAATATCCACACAAAAATATCGATATAAGCAGCAAAGAAAAATCATCAAACTCTACTCGAAACCAAACCACAACATCCCACACTCTACATAAACATATGGTTGAAACAAACTTCAGGTCACTGCTGCTACAACTGCAAATGGCTTTAGGAATTTTGCACTAGAGAACACATGCAACTTGCAGGATCTTCTCCAAGATCTCACGTACTCCACACAACAACTAGACAATCAACCAACTCACAATGAGATATCTCCAATATAAATATGAACTCAAGTGCTCAACTCAATAATTACTCAGAACTATTGAGCTCAACAATCCTATTCATATGCTAGATTAGATCTAGATTTAGATCATTTACTCAATCAACCAATAACTCCATTAACCTTTTTGATATTTTCAACTTTAATCATCTTCTGGAGGTACCACTTACTTTTCCAACCATATTTCGAAAGGTTATGATAAAGGAAGTCATAAAAACACAAAAATTAGCTCAAAAATGTGAGGAATGCGGAGGGATTCTCATGAAAATCCCTAGTCGCTCCCTTAGCATTGTTCTGTAAGCGACTGGAGCTATAATCGCTCACTTGGGCCTGCCTCCATGTGACTGGAGATCTCCAATATCTCCCTTGAATCACCATGCATGCAACTGGGGATAAAACTCAATGAAAGCATCAATTCTTCATTACAGAACCTCTGCCAACTGTGGGACCATATTCTCCAGTGTCTCAACACTCCTCCAAGCCATTGAGATAAGTCTACAAATGATGAATAGGTAAAGAACAAGTCAATGACATGCAAGACCTATTATGCCAACCTTAGAACCAAGACCAACACCTCCATCTCCTCAAGCAACAACCACAACATCTCTAACACCTGTAGTGACATCTACAACATATGTAGCAACATCACCAACTCATGCAGTAGCGGCATCAAGGAATACAATTGCCTCCATCACTGGTAGAAGCACCTCCAACACAAGCAACCACATCTTAGACATGTAGCAACACATGCAATGTCTCCAGGACATGTCGAGACATATGAAACATCTAGAGAAACACTCCAACCATTGGCATCAACAACATCTTCAAACAACTCAACATATATGGAATCCATCTCTTCAACAGCCAAACATCATCTCCACTAGGTCTAGTCATAGGATGTTGACATCAATTCCAACTAACAAGACCATCAACCAAACACATATCACAAAACAGTCATCACACATGAATATGAACAACAACACTAAGATCTTGTTGACATCACTGCCAACACTAACATGATGGAACAACCTTTTTTGGTCCATGACTCTCTAAACTGAGTAAAACATTATTTAATGGAAAGAACATCTCTTTGTAAAAAACTTCCCCTCAAGTCATGCATGCTAGGTCCTTTTAATCCCTTTCTTTTAGATATGACAAAGTCCCACGTTGCTTGGTAACATGGTGAGTGGGAAGCATTAAATGGGGTATCTACATCATAACACATTTTTTCAATGCATTAAAAAAGCAAATTCTTTGAATTTATTTTCTATTGGGTATCTAATATGGGTTGAGTTACAATTGATTTGGAGGAAGTGGCAGTAGCATAGGAAAAGGTGGAAGAAGGTGTGAAATAACTTTTAATGTTCATCATCTATTTACCTTTAGCTTGAATCTGAGACCCGAGAGGGATAGGAACATAACAAAAGGGGTCATGGAGATTAGTGGGAGGGATAGAGGAGGAGTCGTTAAGGTCAAAATCATTAAACCAACTTTCATCTCTCCTAGTCATAGCTTCTGCAAGTTTCTTTTTTCTTGTATAATCTTTGCCCTAGCCTTCACCTCCTCAAACTTCTCAAAATTTCCAAGATATTATGTCATAATAGGCCCTATCTTTTTATATGGTGTATCACAAGGGTTTACTTAGCCTCTTATACAAGTCATGTGTTTTTCAGCCTATAAATAACCCCCCATCCCATTGGGTGCTTACAATATTTGCACAACATTTTACCCTCAACAACATCAGAATTGATCCAAGAGGATCTTGTCATATCAGTTGCACAGGTTCAGTTTCGTCGTCAGTATTCAGTGTCCAGTATCTTCAACTTCGACAGTAATGTTATGGTTGTCCGATAATGTCAATAGTTGATATGGTTTTCATGATGATATGTTTTTGTACCTAGTTTTCGACATATGGTTATCGTCAGTTCCGCCAGGATTTGGTCGTCGACATGGGTTTGTCGTCTGTCTCGCAGGATTTGGTTGTCGACATGAGTTTGTCATCTATATTGCAAGTTTTGGTTGTCAACATGGGTTGTCATGTGATGTTTTTTGCACAATGTCACTTGTGACAAAATATGTGTAAATGGGTTTTTTTTATGTCGAAATGTAAATCTTGACACTAAAAGCTAAAACCTACAACATTATGCATTAAAACCTAAGTCCTAGCTCTAAAGCTATGGTACAAACCTAATGATAAACCCTAAAAATTAAAACTACACCTAAAACCATACATTAAAACACATTAAACCTAAGTCTAAACCTATTCGGACCTTATAACATTACAAACCATATGAAAACATTGCAAAAACATAAAACAGCTCCCTAAGTGCAACAGATAGTTGTGTCGGAACCGCGAGGGGTTACAAGATCATGTGAGTGGATATGTTAACAATGGGGCTAGAGTTTGTAGCAGAGGTTGTTAAACAGTCTAATTGCGTGAAGGATAAACCTTTGGAGGTTGCGTGACATGTGAACAATGGAAAACCGCCAAGTGCAACCGCAACGAATTGTTCACCGAAACTGCGGGGGTAAACAATGGAGATGGCTGCAAACAGTTACCACTATGCCTATTCACATGGGCACATTCAACCTTCTCTGCACCGTTAGCTGACCATCGGGGGCTAATTATAACCTAAAGTTATTTTTGGGTTTTTTTGTTAGTTTTTTCATTCAACTAATTCGAACCATGGCTTTTATCCCTATGTGTCGTTGTGTGACTAGACCGTGGCCCTTCAAAGATTTTTATGCTCAACCAAATGCCGAATCAGGCTAGGGAGTTCAATTTGAACTTTATAAAACCATTTGTACTCATGATGGAGAGGGAGAGTGGTTTTTGATTTTTGTATGCAAATTCTTGAGGATATAGGTTCTTTTGTTTTCAGTGTAATAGGAGCATCCACAGTCAGAATTGGGAACCGTGATAGGAATTGGAAAGATAATTCAGAGAGATTTATTGTGACAGTGACCAAAAGTGCCTACATGCACAATCAGTCTGGTTAACTTGTTGTGTAATCGACCTCCTTCAGATTCAATCCTAATAAAGCAGATGCTCATCTTGAAAGCGGACTGGGAGACATAGTCCATCAAGGACGAACTGCATAATCAATCTTGTTGTCTAGTATCGTTGTGTTTTTTTTGATTTTCACTTCTGTTTTCATCTTACTTATGTTTCAATTCTATCCTCAATTGATTTCTTTTCAAGCAGTTCCCATGGTTAAAGCACTTTATGTTAACATTCAGGTTACCGTTGTCATTAATAAATTCTACTTCAATTTAACATATGATCATTTTAGACCATATAATTTGGTATCAGAGCAGGTTGCATTTGTATAATTTGTCATTGAATGTTAACCAGATCAAAGTTGCAACGTGAAGAAGGAATCCTCGAGGAGATCAATCCAAAGATTGGAAAGCGAAGAGTCGCTCATAAGTCAACCATGACAGGATCTGACGTAGGTGAAAATCTAGAAACTAAGATGAGTGAGGAATAGTTTCAACAAGCATTCTTGAGTATGCAATAGATGTTGGGATAACTATATGAAGATAAGAAGGCGAGAGATGTAGCTTCTTCTTCAAAGACATCGATGAAGGACAAAGGTAAAGGAAAGGTTGTTAAACCTCTTTCACCTCCATCATCTCCATCATCATCATCTTCTTCTTCTTCCAGTTCAAAATCTGAAACATAAAAGAAACCTAAGAAAACATCTCTTTTGAAACTTGATGTAAAATTTGGGTTACCTATTTATGATGGCGGCATGAATCCTGAAAAGCTAGATAACTGGATTAAGCAGTTATAAGTGTATTGTCGTATTTAGAACATTTCTGACAATAAAACAAAAATTCATTTAGCTACACTTAGAATGGGGGGAACAACTTTAATCTAGTGGGAAAGTAAAACTCAGATAGATGTAAAGCGGAAAGGTGAAGTCATCTCTTCATGGTCTATGTTTTTAAAAGCTCTTAGGAAACAATTCTATCCTTTAGGATACATACAACAAGATGTTATTGATTGGCAGCACTTGAGGCAAGGTAAAGGGAAAAGTGTTTAGGAGTTTACTCAGGAGTTCAGAAAGAAAGCATTAGCGCTTGGTATTTCATTAGATACACGTGAAACTTTATTAAAATACATCAGCAGTTTACATTCATATTTGTAGCATACATTATTGTTATTTAATCCTGATGATTTTGCTGAAGTGTGTGTTCAAGCCATACATATAGAATCAGGTGGCAGACCATTCTTGTTTTCACCGCAATCATCCAAAGAGTTGGAAATCAAGGATTCCAATGACAGTAAAGGGAAGAACAATTTGAAGAGAAATAAATCAGTGACAGGTCAGAAGGAAAGACCTACTTGTTCTCATTGCCAGAGAATCGGTCATGATGAATCGAGGTTTTGGAAACTTCATCCCAAACTTAAGCCCAAAAATTTCCTCAAAGAGAAGGATGAAAAGAGAGCAATTGCAGCAATCCAACAAGATCTAGGTTCCGATTCAGGTGATGAAAGGAGGATAAATGCCATAGTTTCGATAGGTAAAACTTCTGACACTGGTTCAAGATCGAATACTATTGCATCTTCATCAAACATAAATCCTTCAAATGTGGATAAAAGAGTTGAATTATTTAACATAAGGATAACTTCTAAGCACACAAAGATAGATACAATGTTTGACAATGGATCACAGGCAAAGTTAATATCCGAATATTTAGTTAAGAACTTAGGTTTGGAGACACAGGATCATCCAAGAGCTTACCCATTAGGATGGCCAAATAAATCAACTCAGATAAAAGTCACAAAACATTGTCGATTAAGATTTGCCATTACAACTAATTACATTGATGAAGTGGAATTAGATGTGGTTCCAGTAGACATATGTGGAGTTGTCTTAGGAAATCCTTATCTTTATGATCGTGATGCAGTGTTTTATAGGAAAGAGCATAAATATCACCTTAAGAAAGATGGGGTTGAATTTATTGTCAGGGCACATCAAAGTAAAAATCACTTGAATTTAGTTGTTGCTAATCCGATGAAGTGATTAATAAGTTCAAATAAGAGATTTGTAATCATGTGTGTAAAATAACAACATAAGAATCAACATGATGTTTGTTTAGGTTGTAAGTCTTAGTTTAAAGATATTCTGATCGAAGAGGTAGAAACTTTTTCAGTTTTATTTAAAGAAACCAAACATCTTACTCATAAGCATGGAATCTAACATGAGTTATAGTTGATGCCTAAAGCTCCTCTTCCTAATGTTTGAATGAATCAATTCAGTGCAAGTTTGGAAGTTATCAATTACAGGGATGCAGGTCAGTATTGGGGAAAGTCAGTGTTAGATTTCTCTTGTATTGTTTCACCATTTCATGTTTCAAACAATTTGGAAGCCTCTTTTCAAGTGGAGAGGAAACCCATTTGTTTTCATATCAAAGCCTTTTCTAAAGAAGTGTCAAAGTATCCAATACATCTAAGAGAAACTTATGCATCAAGGGAAAGTGCTAATCAATGGAAACAACATTTAATGAATAAAGAAACAATGATTCAAACAAATCAAAAACCACTTCAATACTTTCAAAATCAAACTAAGTTGTAGTAGTTTTCACCTTACAGTTTGATGAGTTTATTGCAGCAAGTTCTCTTGGTACTCAGGGATCAAGAAAGTATATCAAGTCAAGTAGTCGGTTTGATGTAAAAAATGTCTTTGATTGTCTCTGTCATTCCGCAATATAGATTGTTAATACATGTCAATAATATTGAACAATATCCTATAGAGATTATTTTCAAAGATGTGTATGAATTACTAATTCATGGTACTTCATGGAAAGAAGTCAATTTCCATGTTCATAACAGGTTGTTTGACCATCTTCGCAAGTTGTACATACTGCAGATGGATGGAACGGGCCTGTTGGCCAGATAAATCGATCTTGCGGACAAGGCCGATCTCCCTAGTATCAAAAGATATCTAGCAACAAGCAGGACAAACAAATCTATATTTCTCTAAAATATGTGATTCATAAATAAAAACTATAGAGGTGTTTAGACCCTACCTTAAGTCCAACGCTAGCTTGTAGCAACCATCCTTCAACCGTTCGAAAGAGTTTCCTTTTGAGAACCTGCAATCACAAACAAGAAAACATCAAATAGCACTTGCATAGCTAATATCATAAATCATGTCTATCATGGTGATCAAGGAATCCATAAAATAAACCATAAAACACAGCTTATTGAGAAAAGCAAATTTATTTGTATTAACTTTGAAATAGAAGAACCTTACAACCTTTTCAGCCTTGATGTTGAACAAGCTCTTCCCAGGGTCCGAAACAGGAATCTCCTTTACTTTGACAAGCCTTAGACTCTTCCAAATGAGATCAAAGAGGTATGTAATCTCTCCTCATAAAAGCTCAATTAGGAAGACTAAGTTCCAACAGCATTTTACCTCAAAAATATTCAGCTTTCAACCTCCCAGTAAGCAGCCCAATGCTTCATTTTATAGTGCAGAGGAAGGAGGTTACAGGTCCACCTATGAAGGGATAGAGTCCTCCTTCAAAGGGATAAGCTCCTCACATCAAAGGGTTAGCTCCTTAAGGTATGGGATGCATGAACCTTAAGGGAGTGAACTTGCCACCTCAAGATTCCTTCCAAAAGCTTCTAGAAATGACTCAAAGTGAGTTTTTAAGAATATACTTGCACCTTTTTGACTTTTATAGGGGTCCGCACCCATAACACAGATACAGAGTGGGCAGGTGCACAGGGGACATGACCTTTAGGTGCGGGACCACAGATAATGCTAAGAGAGTGCGGAACCAGAGTTTTATAGAATTTTGAGGGATTTCTCTTATTTTCAAGGCTTGATATGAGGAACTGAGGCTTAAGACTTGCAAAGGAGGTGGTAATGGACTCACACAGATTGCAAAATGTCAAGGTGACAATTTTTTGTGCAACAGATTGCCCACTAAAGTGTGAAGTCTGTAATGGATGAAGATAGAGTTTGTCATCTAAGAAGAGTGAAAGTACTTTATCATTTCAAGGATCATCCTGTGGACACCCCAGTCAGAACCTTTTAAAACATCATTCAATGCAATATATATATATATATATATATATATATAGATATGTGAACATATCATCGCTGAGGTAGGCAGTCCCATACTCAGATTAAAACTAACTAGAAAATTGACTAAACTGTTCTGATACAGGAATAATTTTGTAATAAATCAAGAGTATAGACATATGTAGACACAGTATGGGTGCAACCATATGTTTATGAATAGTCCATTGTATAATGAATAACAAAATTCCTCGCAACCTAGATGGTAGAAACTAGATCCAGGGTCTTGATTTCTGCTTCCCAAACTAGTATGATTCTATCCATGTGAATGAATGTGTCGAAGTCGAACATGGTAGAAACCACTTGATTACCAGTCAATGATGAGAACTGTTAACAAGCGTGAGAGAAACCACCAGTAATGTCAATGGCTCTCAAAGTACTCAGTAAAACCCATGAAATGTGAATAAATGAGCTGATGGCGAACATGTCATAGAATCCTTTGATCGAAGGTCAATGATGCAACCTATTGTCGAAGGCGAGAAACCTGCCATTAGGGCATGCAAATTCCAAGGTACTAATGATTTCTAGATAATGAGCTGAAGTCGATAGAAAGCGATCTGTCGTAGACAAGCCCACAACATGAAATCATAAATCAAGTTTTGAAGAAATATATTTGGCAAGGACTAACTCAGGGATGGTCAAGATGGATGATAGATATTTTGCAGATGAATGGTTTATTTGAACTGACCTCTTGAACACATAACGACACTTACAGATGTTTGGTGACAATTACCCCAAAGTCTAATACCCAGAAACTGGCTGAAGCTTTCAATATGGTTTGATTAACTATTTAGGCAAGGATTCCCAACCCGGTGAGACAAAAGTGTCGTTTTCAGAGTGGTTTAACTGCTTTTCTAAAACACAAAGTGTAACAAACAAGTTCATTTTTCTCTCTTTTCCCCCACCATTTCTGGCAAGTACCTGTTTATTTTTGACAAGCTTGAGGAGGATAACATTTGCTTGTTTATAAGCTCATCCTTCGGATGAGTCCAACTTAGTTTAAAATTTGAACCCTAAGGAGTGGTTCATTCCTGTTTAAAATTGAACAGGCCCTTTACTGTTAAATTTTAACGAGTCCAGTATAGGAAAAACTCGGTGTTTTTCAATTTTAGGGAGTCAAAAGAAAAACGTAAGAAAACTCCATGGGTGTCCTTTTCCATAAATTTGTGTCCCCCAAGCTCGAAAAAAGTATAAAATAATACTTGAGAGAACTGCTTGACCATTACGATGAAGGAGTACTTTTCATAATTAGTGGCCTCGATCCGAAAAAGTAAAAAGGTGATTGAAGACACGTCGTTTTATAACCAATATCGAATTTGAAACGACAAAAGTCCGGCGATCTTTACATGTTTATATGGTCAGAAAAGAGCTGTAAGTGGACCGACTTTTTAATTCTGTTTAACGAGTTAAAAATGGAAAAACTCAGCAATCTTTTCATATTTTACGAGTCAGAAAAGAGCTTAAAGGGGACTCTTCCTAGAGGAACGAGTGGTATAAAGGGTAGCAACTGGTTCCAACAATGGTGGAACTGCTCAAAACATGTAATGGTTAAGAGGCTGGCTAATAAAACCACTCATAGATGCGGTCCCTCAGGAAAGGAAAAACAACGAAGTGAAAACATATGATTAGCGAAAGAGATGGTGACAATGTAATGAAAACAACCAAGGCTCATCTAACAGAATTTAGTAGATAAAAACAATAATCACGAGATGTAAATCGGGTATGGGTTCATTTTTAAACATTATTGAACCATAGAGAACTTTGCTTGGATTCGGTTTCATGTTTATATAAGCTTGAAACGAAAAACTATGCTTGTTATAAGTTCGCATGCCCCTAACATAATGACGCAAAACGAGGTACATGCTCCCCAAGCTTCATTGCATTCAATGAGGTGGATGGAATGAAGTTTCACTTTCGAGGGAGTTGTTTCATTTTTTAACGAGCTTGACACAAGACAAGGAACTATGCTCTAAAACTCTTGATTCATTTTTTAATGAGCTTCACACAAGACAAGGAACTATGCTCCAAATACCCGGTTTCATTTTTTAACGAGGTTGATACAAGAAAAAACTATCATCGAAACATCCAGTTTCATTTTTTAATGAGGTTGATACAAGAAGAAACTATCCTCGAAACATCCAGTTTCATTTTTTAATGAGGTTGATACAAGAAGAAACTATCCTCGTGACATCCAATTTCATTTTTTAACGAGGTTGAGAAGGGAAAAAACTATCCTCGCAACTTCTAGTTTCATTTTTTAACGAGGTTGACCCAGGAAAACATTATCCTTGCAACTCCTAGTTTCATTTTTTAATGAGGTTGACACAGGAAAAAACTATCCTCGCGACATCCAGTTTCATTTTTTAATGAGGTTGAGACAGGAAAAAACTATCCTCGCGATTGGTCAGGAATTAGAAAATGACTGTACAACCTGATATGCAATTTCAAAGAGACTCATAGGCATCGCGCCATGAAATGAATCCACCTCAGAATCGGAAGGTATGATTCAAGGATCATCAAAAGCAATAGTGTTCGATGAAATCATATGAATTGTTGTAATAGAAGGTGACACGTTGGGAGGAGGGAAGGAAAAAGTTCCTAGTAAACCAGAATCTTTAATCAAACATCTTGGTAAGGGATAGTCATTTTACTGATGTGCTGACCACTATCTATAGAGGTTGGGTCGGATGAGAAATAACTCAACTAGTCTATCATAACGATCTTTCCGTTATGAGGAAACTTGATAAGTCGAAAGACCAATGAAACAATAGCAGTCATAGCATAAGACCAACTATGACCCAAAAGAAGGTTGTAATATAGAGGGGCATCAACCACTTCCACATCTAGATTTATAGTTTTACCTTTGACCCCTATAGGTAAATCTTCCAAAATACCAAAGGGATGGAACCCTCGGCCATCAAAAGCCTTTAGAATTGTCGGAGACTGATTGAGTGTAGGAGAACCAAGCGATTTCCAACACTGGATCGACATAATACACGTAGAGGCTCCCTCATCAATCACAGTCCAAAAGAAAGGTCTATTTTTGACTCATTGGAATTTGGAAAGCCATTTGATGAGGGAGGCTTGGTGTACTATTCTCTAAATTGAAGATTATTAGGTTCGAATCCTGAATATCGACAACTCCTATAGCAGACAATAGTAATTTACACTGTGCTGGGCATGATTGCAGCACTTCCAAAGCCGACATTGCTGAAGGGGCAATGACTAAGTCTTCAACAATATTATAATTCTGAGCAGCTCTCGCATGTGGATTGAAAGATGATTTCCGAAATATACCTTTAGTACGCAGTTTGGTTACTAAGTCTGGGTTGGGTTTCTCGATCTGACGTGGAGCAGACCTAGGGGGAGGTGTAGTTGATGTGTTTGAATTAGAATATTATTCTTCTTTACCATCAACAGGATTTTTACTACCATAATCTTGCGATCGCGTCACAATCCTAACATGAGATATCATCATAATGGGTTCTTCTGAGGTATTCGAGGAAGAAGCAACCACTTTACTATCTTGAGTAAGAGAAGGATCCTTCAAGATAGTAGGCATTTGAGAACCTTTAATGAATTTTGAAAATTCTGCTCGATATGGGCATTCTTTAGTAAAATGATCCTCGTCACAGATGAAACAAGGATAGCAAGGTTTCATTTTTCGTCAATAGATTCATTTTTATTTGTTCTATCTTTTGAATTTTGATTGTTTTTGTTCTTCCCCTTCTCTTTATTACCGGATTTGGTCATAGATGAATCTACGACATGGACGTCGGCAAAAACTTCAATGGAAGAATCTCCTTTCAGGGAATCAGGTAAAGTTATTGTAGGAGAAGAATTCTTTGAATATTTCTTCTTGCTTTTAATACTAACTAAACCAATCATACCATCAGCGCCATGAGACCCTGAAGGAGTTGTAGTTTTTGGAAGATTAGGGATTTTTTCATGTAAAGTACTTGACTGCGTATAAACAAGGTCAAGGTACTGAGCCTGAGCAATGACTTGCTCTTCAGTGACAACTCCTGCCTTAGCTACATGTTTAGTGATTTTAGGTAACAATGATTTAACGAACCGTTCTACTAAAATTTGATCTGGAATGAAAACTTTCACTAAACGCCTTCTACATCGCCATTCATGAATATGATCAGAAATATATGTGGACGTGGATTGTTTTATTGAAGTTAACAGTTCCGTGCCATTGTCGTATCTAACAAGAAACTGAAAATGAGTTAAGAAAGAAGTGGCTAACTCACTAAAATTATAAAAAGAGCCTTGTGGTAACTCAATGTACCACTTAGCAGCAAGACCAATAAGAGTTCTTCGAAAAAGACGCAATCGAATTGAATCATCAATGATGGAATTAGATGCACACCAGAGGTGATAAGTCATAATATGATTTGACGGATCCTCACCTAACTTACCCTCGAATTTCAGGATATCATTGGGCAACTTATTAGGCATTGGCGACCAATATGGAAGATAGTAAATCGGATCATTTGTAAGGTGCGACAAATCAGGTAAATCCAAAGTTGCAATAAATGGTAACTGATGGTTAGGTTCACGAAAACCTTGTGTAATGAGACCAGCTCTAGGAGGAAGATATCTAGGATAACCTGGAATTAGATTCGTATTAGGAATGTTATAACCTCCTGGGAAACTAGGATTAACCGGACCAAACTGGGGTTGTTGAGGCTATTGATAAGCATATCCAGGGTATGGTTGATACTGATAAACTGGATTTTTCACAGTAGGACTGGATTGATACTGTCCTTGGTATGGTTGACTCATGGCTATTGTACTTGGACCAGCTTGTCCTGTAGGCATCTGGACCAAAGTCTGAACTATAGGTCCTGACTGGGCAGAGAGACTTGAGGAGTTGGCACTGATGCAAGGATAGTAGAAACTGGAGGTACAAATACTCTTGAAATAGGTGTTGTAGATTGAACAGAAAATGTAGTAGTTGCAGCAGCAGTTCGAGGCGGAGTCTGAGGTGAGCTAGGCCCAGGCTGCTGAACTAAACCAGATCAGAAGTTTGAACTGTAGGCTGGATAGGTTGCTAGGTTGGACTAGAAACCAAAGGTTGTCCAACTTGATTAGATAACTGCACATTAGGTTGCAAATTCTGTTGAGTTTGAGACGGATCCCACACCATATTCATTCCAGGACCCATAAAAGGTTGTATGTATGGAGGACCATAACCTGGTTGAACGTAGGGTTGATAATTAGGAGGTACATTTCTAGCTCCTTGTAAAAATGACTGACCAGAAGGCGGTTGGAAACCTTGAGTTGGGTATTGACCTTGAGGTTGATAACCCTGAGGCACATACTGAATCTGGGGTTGATAAGCATCCTGAGGAAAATGGGGTTGACCTTGGGGTATGTACTGTCCTGAAGGTTGAAAACCTTGAGGTAGCCCTCCAAGCGGAAACTGACTACCTTAGGGTTTCCCCCTAGGTGGTAATTGACTACCTTGAGGTTGCCCCCCAGGCGGTAACTGACTACCTTTCCCCCCAGGCGGTAAATGACTACGTTGCTCCCCAGGTGGTAACTGACTACCTTGAGGTTGAGGGTTTGGAATACTACCAAACATCATAAAAATATGTTCTACGTTCAATGTTTTAGTTCCATTATTACCAGGTGATAACTGATGTTCAGTCAGTCGAGGATTTGCTTCTTAAAAAGTACCAGAAAGTGATTGGTACCCCAAAGGAACAGTAGGACCGCCATATAAAAATGTTTCCGGTGATTGGGAAAACATGGATGACTATCTTGACATGATTGATCAAGGATAATAATCTCTAGCCGTAGGATGAAAATAATCATATGCAAACAAAGAAAATTTCAATAAAAGCACCTAAAATCTCTAAAGAAACAAACAACTGAATCACACGCCTAAAAATCTAAGAGTTCAAACCACACATAAACAGTAAATTCCCGTACTAAAAACACTAGTTGGTGACAAAATCCAACATCATATAATTTTAATACAAAAAGGGCAGTTGGAACAGTTACCTCGACAACCTACTTAATGAAATGGATTGGCACAAGTTTCTTCACAAAACCATCTCGAGTGAAGAGAACCCCCTAGAGAGTCCAAGTGAGTCTAGTCGACGTTTGCTCCAGGTATAGTGAGACCCATCCTTCACCGTCACCTTAGGAAATAACCTTAAGTTTATGGACATTAAGGTTACCAACAACAACAAATACAATTGGGGGAACAGTGTACGATCTGATCTACGCGCAAGGGCAGAGTAACAAAGCTCAATCCCCTTGAAGGCTCCTCGACATGATCAATCCGAGGTTTACCAACAAGTGACCCCAGGCTCCTCGACAATGGTTAATCTGAGGTTTATCATTTATAATATGCACAAATATTCTATCTTTCCCAATGAAATAGACTTGATTGTCTCAAAGGTTTAGACATGATCTCGTGATTGACTCCTTTAAGAGAAGCTTCCCAAATTATATCAATTACAATTGGATTTATTTCCTACCGCAAGATATAGCTACTTGTTTGTTTTAACTA
>APFE031758294.1:146101-172669 GCA_000404065.3 Pinus taeda | reverse complement strand
TGATTGTAGGGGGGTGAGTCATCTTCTGGGGTCTTGATTAGTGTCCTCTCTCTAATAGTTCTTGATTCCACTTGGATACTGATGATCTCTTACTCATCCCTGGTCAAAAATAGAGAGGCAAGTGTCAAAGGGGAAGCTTCTGGAAGATTCCATGATCTTCCGCCTCACAAACTGTCCCTGCCATTTGTCCATTCCCGACCATCGCACCCTACAGAGGTTCCACTCAGTATGCATCACACCCTTTACATTGGGAAGGTGATATGCATCGCACCCTCTACATTGGGTATTCAGTATGGTCCAGTTTTGACCATTTCTGAGAAGCTTTTAGTGGAGAACTTCTAGGAGATGATGTAATCAGCTGACCTTGTTCCTTTAGGCAGTGAAGCAACACTTTTAGGGACTTAGGAGCCCTCAGTTTATGGACATTTATGATTGGGTTTGTAGTGCCAAAAAATTCTATAAAAATTGCCCCCTAAAGCATGAGGTCGTTAATCTTTTGATGTCGGGTGAAATGCTTTACCATGAGGATTCGAAGTTTTTTCGAGCTGGGAGGCAACCTATAATAAGATACAATACAATACATTATCTTCATAATATTTTTCCTGATCTAGCAGAGGCGGGCTTTCCCATGCCCAGCTTTATAAATTCATTTTCATGTACATAGGACAGAGAATCGTCTATGTGGCAGACTGATGATTTAGACTCATCATCCTTTGATTTGGATGATCATCTGTTTGGAAATGATGTACATTTGATGTCTTTATATTCCTGAATATATCGCAACCCAGATGGATGAAACTAGATCCAAGGTCTTCAACACTCATTCAATCTTCACTCAGAGTACAAGTCGATCCATGTGAAAAATTTTCTAGAGTCGAACATGGAAAGACATCGCCTAATTACCAGCCAATGATGTAGGTTGTTAACAGGCATGAGAGGAATCACCCATAATGACAATGACCATCAAGGTACTACAATAAAATTCGCGTGGTGTGAAAAAAGTACTTGGCGTCGAACACCACGCAAAATCTCTCGGTCAAAGGCCATTAATGTAAACCTGTCGCGGAAAGTGAGAAACTTGCCATTGAGGCATGCAAGCTTCAAAGTACTGAAAGGGTTGTTCCTAGGTCGACTTCTTGGATAATGAGCTGATGTCGACAAGAAGTGACCCATCATAGGAGGGCCTTAATGAATCCCACATCTATGACACGGAACGGAGCAAATAATTTTGGAGGTGAAAATGATCTGATGATACAGGGTTCAGGGTGGCGGTCATGAAATAATGGAGCGTGAATGTATTGCAGCGGATGAGACACAGGTGAATTCTCTAAGCAAATTCTCTTGAACATATCAGTGACACTGACGATGGATTGGTAACCCCAAAGATGGATGGTGTGACAGACCAATGGTGATATGACCAGTGAACAGAACAACCTAACCCCACTCGGATGCGGAGAGAAAGTGTCATGTTCAAGAGTGACTTGATACGAATAAAGTTTCTTCAAGTTTTCTTCCCAATTTTCCCCAGTCATTGCTAACCAGTAAATCTTTATTTTTGTCAAGCTTGAGGAGGATAACATATGCTTGTTCTATAATTCACCCTTCGAGTGAACCGGTCGCAATGTTTTAACGAGCCTAGCGACAATGAAACTCGTTCTCGTCCATTTGGACAAGTTTATTGCTATTAGGTTTTAATGAGTTTAACAACAAAGATAACTCGGTCCTTTTAAAATTTAGAGAGTCTGAAAGGGATGGAAAGGAAACTCCAATGATTCTTTTTCATCATATAATCCCTTAAGTCCAAAAAAGCATAAAATAATATGAAAGGGATGAATTTTCGATAGTTTTAACAAGCCGAACAAGACAAGCACTCGATCTTTTTGTGTAATAATCCCTCAAGTTCAAAAAGATTAAAATCTAGAGGAGGGATAGCACTTCCAATGAATTTAACGAGCTGGAGAGGCTAATCGCTCAGCAATCTTTTCATATTTTACGAGTCAGTTGAAAAGAGCTTAAAGGAGACTCATTTTCCGAGGAACAAGTGATGATTTCCGGTAGCAGCTGATTCCAAGTAAGGTTTGGAATTTTCCAATCATAACAGTGTCACAAGGATGGCTAACAGAATCACTCTTCCCAGATGTTCCTCGAAAGGGGTAAACAATCAAATGGAGGCGAATGATCGGCTAAAACAGAGTGGAGGTGATGATGAGAACAGGACCAAGGCTCAAAAGCTGATGATAATGCATTCACAATGGTTATTTACTAGGGATCGGTTCATTTTTTAATGAGCTTAAACTCTGGGGGAAACATTTGCTCATTGCTTATGTTTATTTTTTAACGAGCTTGAATTCTACGTTAAAACGGCTCGTGCCAGTCATATAATAAGGATATCTCATCTAAAATGCCATTTTTTATGGAGCTTGCACCTTTTAAAGCTTTTCCCCGGATCCTTTCTTTATGCAAGCTAGGAAACGACCAATCCTACAAGTTTAAAGGGTTAGAGGACCTACAAATTTAAAAAAATAAATGGTCGCTCTTTGCTTGCATGCAAAAAGGTTTGCATGCCCCCAGGTATAATGAAAAATTTCCAGGTTACCATATAGAAGCTCTTACATTTGCAAGATAGTTTCCATCCACGTCGTAAATAGAAACACTTCCTGGCTT
This sequence comes from Pinus taeda, assembly GCA_000404065.3. NCBI lineage: Eukaryota > Viridiplantae > Streptophyta > Pinopsida > Pinales > Pinaceae > Pinus > Pinus taeda. The sequence continues at coordinate 170,005 of APFE031758294.1, read as the reverse complement.
AGTCCATCTGGACCAGGGTGGTTCTAAATCCCAGCCTCCTAACCTTGACGAGGGAATCCTATTCTGGTCTAACTCCCTTTTCCTGTAAGGACGGGTGTCGGACCAATCATTTTCCTCCGTGGAAACCTACTTTATACCTGGAGTTTCCCTACCGAAGCAGGCCAGGGTGCATGCCCCTTGGGTCCCAGCCATATCCTCCTGAATCACTCGCGCTCATCAGGTGGATGGACTCGAGATCGATGAGACATTCCTTGCGTGAAAATACCATTTAGGGATGGCATTTGACTATTTTTTATGTGTGAACTGGGGAATGATAGCTGGTCTACGATCTTGACCACTCTACCTTCATGTGGAAAACACATTTTTCTAAAGAGTGAGGAGACGACGGCTCCCATGCAATAAATATAGTCACGCCCAAGGAGTAGATTATAATCTAGGGATCCTTGGACTACCATCACGTTCATGTGAACATTTTTCCTTCTCAAAGTAATGGGCACATTGGGAAGGATCCCTAACAGTCGACTGGTTCCTTTGTCAAAGCCTGTCATATTTCTCATATCAGGCAGAAGCGATGGCGAACCAAGCGCTTTCAAAGTAGTTGAGGAAAGGATACTCACAGAAGCTCCTTCATCTATGATGGTACCATCCATGACCATTATGTAAGCTTGTACAATGATTTGGAATGGTACACTAGCTGGTAAACAGGGTCTGCCTAGTAGATTCCAATCGAAGGAAACGACTAGGTTGCTTGCAGGTGGGACCAAATAAACAGCTGGATAGAACTCTGATGAACTTCCTTCTTGTGGTAAAGGAACGGGTAGACTACCCCCAAGTTCATCGGAGTCTGTGTTTACGAAAATAATTTGAATGGTGTCGTTCTCTTTCTCTTGAGTGACGATATCACTCGAAGATGATCCCTCTGAAGGCAAGACCGGGTCAATTGCCGCCTCAACCTTTTGACTTTCGTTAGGTATGGATTCAGAGGGTTAATTTTCAATGATAGACGCTTCGACTGACCACAACGGCATGTCGATCGGATTTTCAACTAGTGGTGAACTTGGTAAGAGTTTCTTATATCCAGGAGGGAGCCGTAGCGGTGAAGCAGGACGGTCATCCAAAACTCTTTTGGCTTCATCTAGGAAGGGATAATGATGGACAGCGTGATCGCTTTCACACAGTTTACAAGGAAATTTGCAATTCCTTTTTTGTCTAGATACTTCGCTTTCACTGGTTGACAGTGTACTTTCAATGTGATCATCAGATGTTGACGACACCGGATTGTGCAAACGAGGAGACCAGTCCCTTAAGATCCGAGGATGCAAGGATAATCTCGATGATAATGATCTCCTTTACAAATGACACATGGAGATTTAGGTTTAGATGGTGCGGCGTGAGGATTTTTACTAGACGACACATGGTTGCCCCCTTTTGCTTTTGGCTCCTTCTTCTTCTTTTCCTTTTTCTCTTTCCGCTTCTTCTTCTTCTTAGTTACTTGATCTTTATCTTTAACAGCTTCATCAAGTGAAGAGGAAGGAGGAGAGGGAGAAACGGACAAAGTGGAAGGTTGGGGGGTAACTCTAGTATCACCTAGTTGCTGACTTGACTGTTCAGGAATTACGATATTCTGAACGACAGAGGTAGAGAAGAGGCATATGGGCAAACCAATCATCAACCCTGGAAGTGACAATGTGGCCATATGGGGTGCACCAACATCTCCCCAAGAGGAGAAAGGACTAGGATTTCCTCCAAGGGGAAATCCTTGGTTGGTAGACTCCATTTTCTCAACCTAAAGACCAACAAGGGAACTTGTTATGTTATTCCAATTAAAATAAATTTTATATGCTTTGATACAACTTGTTTTTTCAATTTTTAAGAGTCGAGAAAAAACAAAAGATGACTCTAGTCGCCTTCTATTTTTAATGAGACTGAAGTGACAAGTGCTTAGATGGACCTTTTCCTTTAAGGAGTCTCAAAAGGAATGAAAGAGACTTCTCTGGAAATCTACACAGAGGGATTACCAAACCAATCGCAAAACTGCAAAATACCTTTTAGGGTACGACAGTCAATCTTCCCGAATGCTGCGTTCAGTGCATTGCGATCGATAGGGCGGTAGACACGGCTTCCTAAGGATAAAGGATATAGCCTATTGTGGTCTCCCAATATATACTCGACGGTACATGGGAGCACAAGTCCGTACTGGCACTTGTTGTCTCAAAGTGCAGGAATCACGCAAACAACAATGAAAACAACAGTTACCAGGTTTTACGACGCCGGAATACGTCTCTAGCCTAGACTTCTAGATGTTGTGCATTAGGTTCCAAAGCATTTTTAGATTCATTAAACTTATTTTATAGTTGATCTTGTTTAAAAATTTGTCATTCAGGTTCACCGTGTGATGTGTATACAATTCCTAAAATGTAGTTAAGATGATAAACAAATGTTTAATCTTCTTTTGGCAATGAAAATCTTAGCTACTAAGGAAAGAGAATTAAGGGTCTTTCAACAAAGAGCAGAGAGCACACACTAAATGCACTGTCCTAAATCAAACCATGCAGTCTAAATGCAAATGCACATGCATGTATTTGTTTTCAGCCTTCTTAATGTATGAAGGACAAGAAGAACACTAAGTGCAAATTTGAATTATTTTCCAAAGCGACAATACTAACAAATTTCTATTTCAAAATGAGGTGAAGATAAGGACGACACTTTTTGAATTTGAAATGAAAATTGTTTTCGACACTTGAAAAACTACTAATTCAAATCACATACAAGAGTAATAGTACAATCGACTATCAAGAATGGGATTCTCTTCTATGACTGAAAACGACACTTGCAACACTTTCAGATCAAGAAACGACAATCTGATTACGCTACTTCTTTGTAAAAGAGAACTGAAAATGGCACACAATACATAAAAAACACTTACAGTTCTTTGCACAATGGAGGTGGAATGATGGAAGAGAAGAGGGTTTCCACAGAGATATACTGACCACAGACAACAAAACTCCTGAATAGAACTGAAAAGAGTGAAGTAAAACCAAATTCTGAAGGTAAAATTAACCTTCCCTGACCATCGCACCTGTCACATAAGGAATCCAGTATGCATCGCACCTTCTGCACACCAGAAGTGTGATGCATACAGACTGCCTTGAAGGGAGGGTGCGATGGTATCAGTGCAAGACTTTTATCCATTCTTTGATCACAATTTGCAGTTCAATTCAGGGATTTAGGCCGAGTAAGTGATGTTTAGTAAATATAAATCACAGGGGTTGATCTAAGGAGGTTACTAGAGCCACCACTTAGGGAAATTAGAGTGTTTGCAGATCGATTGTTCAATTTATAAACAAAACTCAGAGATAGACTGAAGTAGCATTGATCTACTTCGCACTTGCATAGCAAATGCAGTTCGAAGGTTAGCTGGCTTGACTTCAGGCTCTGTCTGTAAGTTTATAAAAAAAACAAAAATAGACTAACAAACAATCTATTCGCTCCCCAGTGGAGTCGCCATTTTGTTACCGGGAATAGTGTCCACTTAGAGCTGCTATTCCCACTAAGACAGGTAGCTATCTTAGAAACAAACAAGTTAAAACTACTTTCGTTTTCCTTTATGAAAAATAGACAAGAGGGGAACAGAGGACACTAACCTTTTTCTTGCACTTGGTTCCTTGCTCGGTTCCTCTCATTCTCGATAGATCTTTGCTACTCCTTCTTTGTCTACATAGCTTCAGAGAGCACCTGTGGAATCAAAGCAACATAATACTATCGAAGAACAGAGATCTATATTCATAAACAACACAGGACCAGATATGTATTAACCACACAAATGCAAATACAATCAAACATACACGAATGTGGAGGAAAACTTGAATAGCTTTATTAATATCAAGAATAGCAAGAGGATTACAACCAATTGTTCTGACCCAGCATCATCCTCCAGCAAGAAAGCCCTTCTTTACCTCGAGTAAGGCTTAGATCACCCAACACTATGATGTTACACCAGAAAACCAACATCACTTCTTTACAAGATACAAGACTCCAACCCCCAGATCTTTGTGATGAGGGACCCATATATAGATGATTGTAGGGGGGTGAGTTAGCATTTTGGATTTTGATTAGTGTCCTCTCTCTTATAGTTCTTGATTCCACTTGGATATTGATGATCTCTTACTCATCCCTGGTCGAAATCAGAGAGGCAAGTGTCAGAGGGGAAGTTTATGGAAGATTCTATGATCTTCCACCTCGCAAACTATCTTTGCCATTTGTCCATTCTCGCCCATCACACCCTACAGAGGGGCCATCCAGTATGCATCGCACCCTTTACACTGGGAAGGTGATATGCATCGCACCCTCTGCATTGGGCATTCAATATGGTCGAGTTTTGACCATTTCTGAGCAGTTTTCTGTGGAGAACTTCTGGGAGATGATGTAATCAACTAACCTTGTTCGTTTAGTTAGTGAAGAAACACTTTTAGGGACTTAGGAGCCCTCGGTTTATGGACATTTACGATTGCGGTTGCAGTGCCCAAAAATTTCTATAACAAGATGGGTTACACTTATGGGCCAAATGTGGCGATGAAATTTCAAGTTTTTCCTCTTTTATCGAATTGAAGCCCTCAAAATTCATATAAGAATTGTGAATTTTGATTGGGAGAAAAAATACAATATGTGGAGAATTATTTTTTTATCCTAATGATATGTTTTGCAAAAACAATTAGTGTCATATAATCTCTCAATTTTCCAATAAATGCAATACTTGTCCTTGCAAAATTTCATACATCTTAATAGGTATGTGTGTGTTCGCGTAGCATAACTTAGTCTAAAATGTGTAATTTCAATATATATATATATATATATATATATATTAATATATATATATATATATATATATATATATATATAATATATATATATATATATATATAATAGATATATATAGATATGAGCATGATCTACATGAAGAGAACTAAGTTTTCATATTAAAATTTTATTTTAATGCAAAATATAATATTTTTTATTATTTTTTGAAGTGGCAAAAAAAATATTTCAATTGCATTTTGGAGACATATGTGTTCGTGTGACAGTTTTTCCAACTCTTTAAATAAATTGAAAAACCAATATTACCCTTTTGAAGAGGACTTGTAAACAAAGATAGTGGTATTTTTTGAAATTTTTTTGCTGTGTATATTTTATGTTATTGATTTTTTATTTAGCCCCTTTGAAACTGTGCAAAAAAAATTCAAGCATTATGTTTAAAAGAAATTAGATGAAAAAGAGCATATGAATTTGAAAGTTTCAAACTCATATGCCATTGGATAAAGGATTCTTTCACGTATCCAACATGATCAACTCTACCACTTAAGTACAAATTCTACCCTAAATCTGCTAGGGTACAAAATGGGGTCGTTGAGAAATCTATAGAAAGGTGCACTAAAGCTGTGATTTTTAGGACCTTAGGAGCTTAATCGAGCATTTTATTTCAAAATTCAAATAGATCAGTCGAGAGTTTAAGAAATCCTTGATTGAGCCCTTGATATGGTTAGATAAAGGCTCAATTTAGCTTTAAAGCTCGATCTAGCAAATAGCGAGAACTAGTTTTAAGGTTATATCTAGATTTAAGGCTCGATCATGCCCATAGATCGATCGAGTTTCAAGGCTCGACCAAGCCACTTTTTTAATTCCATGCCTGGGTTGTATTTGTGGGAAATTTCAAAAGCATGGCTCGATTGAGCCTATTGCTCAATTGTGCTCCTAGATAACCTCGGCTCACATTTTTTAAGCCCTCAAACAACTCGATCAAGGGATCGAATATTGTTTTTCAACCAAAATGTCCCCTCTATGGCTAAAATGTGTAACCCAGCTCCATCCACTCACCCTAAAGAATTTTCTTACTAATGCTCTAGTTTTGAAGATTGCAGATCTTGATAGGAATTTACTGGTTTGTATAGATGCTTGCAAGGAAGGAATAGGTGGGGCCCTACTGGAAGGACAAGTGGTTTGCTATGAATCAAGGAAGTTGAATGAGCATGAGCATAACTATGTGACTCAATATATTGAGTTGGCAATTATCATTCATGCATTGAAGATGTGGAAACATTATCTCCTTGGCGGGAGGTTTTCTCTGATGAGTGATCACAATGGACTGAGGTATTTGCTTGACCAACCTAATATGAATGTCAGGAAAGCTATATGGTTGGATACCCTTGGTGAGTTTGACTTTGAGATCAGGTACATAAAGGGAGAGGACAACATAGTTGTAGATGCTCTCAGTAGGAGAGTGCAACTGACCAATATTTTAGTTGTGAGCTCTTATGGGACAAATTTGTAGGAGATTATCTTGCATGTAGGGAAACATAATGAGAATTAAAAATAGTTGAATTAGAGGTTTTAGCAGAAAGGTGAAGGTGATAGGGATCATGAGTATCACCTCACAACAGGTGGCTTTGTTAGACTCAAGAGCAGGATTTATGTGTCAGATATCAGTGAGTTGAAGAAGCCTATCTTGAGAGAGTTTCATGTCAAACCGTATTCATGCCACCTAGGATACCAAAAGACTTTGGTAGTTGTTAATAAGTTCTACTATTGGCCAAATTTGAAGAAATAAGGTATCTAAGTTTTTTGTAAGGTGCTTGGAATGTCAACATGTGAAAGTTAAATGCAAGGAAACAACTAGTCTATTGCAGCTTATTCTTATTCCATAATGGAAATGGGAGGTCACTTCCATGGACTTCATTACATGATTTTCGAGGACATTGAGACATCATTATTCCATTATGGTTGTGGTTGATAGGTTGAGAAAGATAGCTCACTTCATTATAGTGAATTCTATTAATTCATCTAGTGAGGTAGCTCATATCTTCATTGGGGAGATAGTGAGGTTGCATGGAGTTCCCAATAATATTATTTTAGAAAAATATTTCAAGTTCACTTCCATGTTTTGGAAGGAGTTGTTTGCAGGATTGGGGATATAGTTAGTCTTTAGTGCATCTTATCATCTACAGACAAATGGATAGAAAGAGAGGGTTAATAGGATCCTTTAGCATATGTTGAGGATAAATGTCATGCACCAACAAAGGAGGTGGGAGGCGTATCTTCCACTGGTGGAGTTTTCATATAATAATGGGTATCAAGAATAATTGAAGATGAGTCCATTTGAAGCTCTCTATCGGTGAAGTTGCAATACTCATATTAGTTGGAGTGATCCAGTGAACAAGGTGATGATTGGACCGAATATGCTAGATGAGGTGGAGCATGAGATGTATGTTATCAAAAGGAACTATTGGGTGTGGAGCCTGATTATCTTTTGTATTCAAAGGTTTCAGCCGGATGTATACTAGAACTGTTGGTTTGTATTGCAGGTGGAACCATATGGAGAGTTCCAACTAGAACCATAATGCATATATTAGTGAAAACAACTCATGTTTCGGAATAGAGCAATAGAGTAGGTTAATGTGCACTGGAAGCACTTTAGGCCCGATGAAGCTACATGGGAGATGGTTGATCAAATGTGGGCTTTGTATCCTTCCTTTTTTGTTGGTTGATCAAATGTGTTTCGTATAGGTGTTTTGGTTATGTGTGTGTGTGTGTGTCATTGTAAATATCACATCAAGTTGTGTCATAAAGCTCCAATAAGCAGTATGTTTGTTATGTTTTTCAACAATTGTCATTATAAATACTGCAAAGATTTGTGATATAAAGATCCACAGGTAGTATGTTTTGTTAGTCATAAACAACATAGAACACCGAGGAGAGTGCCCCCTCAAGGGGGAGGGGTTTATAGTAGCCCCTATATGATTTTCATGTAAATAAAATAAAAACCAAGGTCATGGGACACATATTCCAAGTTGAATGGTGGCTAAAAATTATAGTTGGCATCACTTGCAGTTTATTAATGACTATGGAAATTGACAAAGGAATTGGAAAAGGAAAAGAGATAATAATTGGCACTTATTTAACAAAATAAATGAGATTGGAGAAAAGGGGGATGAAGAGACACAAATATGCATGCAAGAGAAATTAGAGGAAATTTGAAGAAAAAGGAAAAAGGAAAGAAGAGACTAGACATCATTTATAAAAAGTCATCAGAGAAATAATGGAAAACTTTTTTCAATTCTAGCTTTGATCACTTTGAGGAATAGAGTTCTAAAGGAAGAGAGAGGAAGCACTTGGGAAATAAAGCAAGCAAAGGAGATCAAGGGAGAACAATGAAGAGCTTGGAAGAACATATATAATAGGTGTACATTGTAGATAACAGGTTGCATGTGTGATTTTATTTTTAGATTGGGATGCATGGTACGTGCACATGGTTCTTTGATTATTTGGTTGTCATTGGCATGGAATTTTCCTAGATTTCCAATGGTTTCAGCCTTGCCTTTCCATTTCCTAAATAGTCATGATGTAGTGGGTTCTCTGTTTTGGTTAAGGTTCAGATGGTTGGTAGGCTATGATCTTGGTTAAGGTGGTCTCAGGAAAATTCCCAAGAGTCAAGGGTGGATATGTGATTTCTCCTAGAACTCTTGACGGATGGTTGGAGACAGAAAAATTCCTCTGGAACTGGTGAAGGAAGTCGAAGGAATCCAAACTTGTTTTGATGTTAGAGATTTATGGACTCGTTTAGGGAAAATCATTGTGGTTGAGGGTTGAGGTGGTTTGGCCTCTGGAAACCCTGGTTGGTTCTATTTTGGTTTAACCCATATGATCTTACAATCATGCTTGGAATATGGCACGAGGTTGATTGGTTGAAAGAGAGATTTGGTTTAGCCCAATCTATGGTCAGGTAGTACGCGGAATTCCTTTACTTGGTTGGATTTTGAATATGATTAATATTAATTATTTAATTATTGTGATTGATGAGAACAAGTACTAGTTATATTGATATTATGGTTGGTTTTCATGGGTTCTATCCTCGTTATATGTTGGTTATAGACATGGTTGAATCATCTGCTCTTACTATGGATCTTGTTCACGATTTGATTAGTTATGGAATTGTTTATGTATGCATGGACTAACAAGTGTTGTTGTGGCTATCTTGAAGAGAGAATTGAGCCTTCATGATGATTCTCTAATGATGTTAAGAAGATCATGATTAGATATGCATTCATGACATATAGTAACTATGTTTACTACATGTTTGACGAAATGTCTACTATATTACTAGCACATTTTGAGCGATATCTAGTCCTAGCATTGATTTTTTATATTTGTTATCATCTTAGACTTGATTCTGGAAAGTTCTAGACAATTCTGGGGAGTGGTTGATAGGCTAGCCCTAAAAAAGTGGCCCAAAACTCACAACCGGTGGCACAAAACAAGTAGATCATGGTTATAACCACTTGTAGGAAGGCTTATGGGTGCAATCAAAGCCTTCCAAATGCCTGCACAGTGTGTCACAGGTGAAATTGGGGTGTAAATATTGTGAAAATAAGTTATAACTTGGGGATTGATCACCAAGGGTGGTTGTTAGGCTCTTGAGTGATCCAGTGTCCCTTAACGGTGGCATTATGTGTTTCAATTAGTAGACCACAGTTCCATAACTAGAACTTGGAGGCCAGGTCATGTCATAGTAACTCTCAGATCATGTATTTCTCCTCTTGTATCGACATATGGCTAGATGTTTTGACCACTTCCTTAGCCTTCATCTTAGGTTTCGTTGGAGATTGCCACAATATAACTTCTTTTTTTATCATTTCTTCAACTAACCTTGCATGCTGAAAAAAATAAATAAATAAATAAATAAAAAAATAAAAATAAAATAAAAAAATAATAATAAAATAAATAATATTAAAATAAAATAATTAAAAAAAAAAAAAAAAAAAAAAAAAAAAATTCAACCATTTTTTAATATAGAAAAAGAAAAAAGGATGGGAAAATTTGGAAATTACCATGAATAACTATAAATCAAAGATGATTTCACCTAATGTAATATATGAAGGTTGCAGCTCAAATAACTTTCTCATAAAACAATAATCAAACATAACGAGGCGATCTCACCATGTATGGAAACATTAGTTTCTTGAATATTTTGCTTTTATTTGAAATTTTTCTGTGGAATGAAAAGAGGCGATCTCACCATGTATGGAAACATTAGTTTCTTGAATATTTTTCTTTTATTTGAAATTTTTCTGTGGAATGAAAAGTTACAAGGTTCAGGGTGAATTTGAAGCTAACTGGGCACCCAATCTATGAATTTTATAACAAAATTTCCAATTTTTTTAGTTCTAAAGTAGTAGTGTACAATCGAATCAATAATGATGGTTGGTATGTTGTTCCTGGCACATGAAACTACCATTTGGTGATTTCAAAAGGATTTTGGATGCATTCATCGATGATTACCCATTAGTGGATGACATCATAGATCAACAATTAGTGTTGTGTATTTTGAATATTGATGGTTTCCTTATGGTTACATTGATGTTATACTAGGCAATTCCATTGATTATTGATTGTTGGTCATCACAGATAACATTTTCAAGTAAATCGTTGTTGATTATGTTAACGATGACCTAGAATTGCATGGTTTGATGTCATTGGGCCAAATCTATGAGAATATGGATTGGTCCAAATCAAAATTCATATTTTAGATGAAATTTTATTAGTGCCTTGTTGAGTGAATTTGTCAACATCAGTAATCAACATTAGGTGTTGGTTGATGTCCATTAAGTCTTGAATGTTGATGATTTTTTGGTGATCCTTGAACTCTATGATATCAATGGAATCAGCTATCTAACACATTTTCCCAAATATCGATGGGGTTTGTTGGCCACTGTTGAATTATTTTGAGTTACATCGTATCCAACTAAGAATGTTTCATCGACACTAGTAGGCTTATCGATAATCGATGAAATGCATTATGTCACATATTATGCTAACCATCAAATTTCGTTCCACATTAATAGGTCTATTGGAGGTGAGTGAAATATATTGGGTGGAACAATTTGCTACTCATCCAGCTTCTCCAATCATTTATAAGTTTATCAATATTCAATGAAATAATTTTCTACATAGTAAAATATGATCTATACTTGATATATGAAGGAACCTAACATTGATATATGTCATGAGGCATTGGCTACAGAAATATGCTGATTTAGAGAAGAAATGAAGAGTACCTTTATGTACATATTTTGTTCAAGGGAAGGATATTCCCGTGTAAACCAATGAGTAGTTACTCCATTTTCTTCTGTCCCATCAATGCACCCTAACGAAGTGATAATTAGAGGATATTAAAGTATAGTTATTCCTAATTTTATTTTATCCTCTGAACGTGTGAATGGTAATGAAGTTAGGAATTCAAATTTTAAAAAAGTTTTATAAATTAGTTGAAAGTTGTGCATCGCACTTCCACCAAAAATTTGTAAAACAAACATAGTTAAAATGTGCGAAAGATGCATTGAACATAGCTACCATTCCATAAAGTTTCGATAATAACGAAGATGATTGGATAGATATAAAATAGGATATGGACACATATAATCTGACCTTATCGTCTTCGTGGCAAATGGTACGTTTAATATGGGAAAACATCAAAGGGTTTTGGAATATTCATAATCCAAAGGCTTCCGGAATATTTCACAATCCCCGGCTCGAGATTAGGTCAGAGCAACTTTACTCTTTGCTTCGAGGATGGTAGAATTGGTGAATAAATTTGAAGTAAAATACCATTGTGGGAATCGCAGGATAACCTGAAACTGGTAAGAGATTCATGGCGTCCATGCACACACTCAACCAAATAAAGAGAAGAAAATAATATATACGACCAGTAACAGAACTTTAACTTCACAATAGCAGTAGGGCAAAGGAACCATTTGCTGTTTTGCCATCATAGCCGAGGACATTTGCCACCTCACATAACTACAAATCAACCAATCCTTCAAAGTATAAAGAGCTCTCCATTTTCTCAAACTCTTGGAAATCAGACTCTACATTCAAACAGCTATCATCTTCGATATTGAAATCAAACAATTTATCAAAATCAACAGAGGCAGGGCTGGTGGGTATTCCGAGCTCTTCATCAGAGGCCTCTAACAAATAGCCCAACTGATCCTTTACACATAGACATCCACATATATTGCCCAAATTCAGGTCTTCAGGATCAGAGATCCGAGAGCTGATGCTTGTCAATGAATAGGCCGAATCACTCTGCAAGTAGCAGTTGTTGGGAAATATTGATCTTCCATTATTATAGCCTGAGGATAGTAGTGCATCTCCTTTCAAGCTTCTTGTAATTCTGTCGATCCTCTCTTCGTCGCCTGCAACCAGTATTTCGTCCCTCTCGGCATGACCATACACGTAGTCTAATGAGGCGCCTGAAATTTCTGTATGGTTGGCAATAGTCGACCAAGAATAAATCGGTTTTGGGGGTTCAGCCCACTGGTTAGGGTTAGGGATAGGGTTGTTGTAGGCATCCTTGCAATTCGGCTCCATAAATCCAACACTGCAAGGCTACTTTTGCTTAAACCAGCAGTCTCAGACTGAAACTGGTATTGTATGATATGAAGGAATCGGGCTCATGGGATGAATCGTCATATTTTTCTATGATATCGACAGACTAAACTAAGGATGCACTGTGACAAAAAAAACCCACCGATGCAACGTATGGAAACATGAAAAACAAAAAGGGCAAAGGGCTTCTGGCTTTAAAAAACCACCGCTAGGAGAGCCGGGCACCCGGGGCATTTAATATTTCAGTTTGACTCAAGAAAGGTAACCATTATTTTTCGGTATTCTCAATGCAGCAGTATCGGGTGGGTGCGAGTCTCAATCAATCGCCTCGTCAGGCGGGCATTGGTCGTGATGACGGCTCGGACCACAGGGTGAAAGAAAAAACATTAGAAAAAATGAACCGACACGCGCCGACAGTTTCACATGACTGGCAAAAAAATTTTGCACGAAAAAAATAATCGTCCCACTCACCGTCTCGATTGTCCACCATGATCGTGGGGAGCTTAGTCATGGTCGTGCACGGTGTGTGTTTGCCTTGGACTAGTCTAATAAGGCGTTAATTCATGAAAGTTCTGGTCAGATTTTGATCGAATCTAGCCGGAAATCTGGTTCATAACGGTCAACTTTCAGAATCTTGGTGTTTTTCGGATTTTTGATGGTGGTCTTGCAGGTTGTGTTTTTACTTTAGTCTAGTCTAATTATGTGTAAATTTATGAAATTTCTAACAAGATTTTGATAAATTTAGTAGATATATTCGAAAATTTGGTTTACAACGGTTAAGCTTCAAAATTTTGGGTTGTTTAACCAAGTATAAATTCATGAAAATTTCAGTAAGATTTTGATCAAATCTAACAGAAATTTTTGGAAATCTAGTTTACAGCTGTCAAACTTCAAGATTTTGAATTATGGTTGTGTGCTTTTGCCTTAGCATAGTCTAATAAAGCATAAATTCATAAAAATTCTCATAAAGTTGTGATCAAATTTCACACCAACTTTTGAAAATCTAATTTACAACTATTTTTGATAGTGGTGTGTTTTTGTGTTAGCTCAGTCTAATGAGGAGTAAATTCATGAAAATTCCAGTAAGATTTTGATCAAATCTCGCAGAAAATTTTGGAAATGTTGTTTACAGCTGTCAAGCTTCAAGATTTTGGGTGCTCTCAGGATTTTAGATGGTAGTGTGTTTTTTCCTTAGGGTAGTCCAATAAGGCATAAATGTTTTTACAGCTGTCAAGCTTCAAGATTTTGGGTGCTCTCAGGATTTTTGATGGTAGTGTGTTTTTCCTTAGGGTAATCCAATGAGGCATAAATTCATGAAAATTCAGTTAAAATTTTGATCAAATTTCACAGAAATTTTTGGAAATCTAATTTACAGTTGTCAAACTTCAAGATTAGATTTTTGAATTATAGTTATGTATTTTTGCCTTAACATAATATAAAAATGTAAATTCATAAAAATTCCCATAAAATTGTTATCAAATTTCACACCATTTTTGAAAATCTAATTTACAGCTATTGAACTTCAAAATTTTAGTGATGCATCTTTTTCCACCTATAAAACAAAATTAAAACGCTTCTATTATCCTCTCCGTAGACAACGCTTTAGCCTTCGCCCAGTCCCACTCCGCCGACATGCATGCCCTGCACTGGAAGACAAATCTTTCTATTCTCTGCGAGTCTTATCGAGATTCGGAAAGGCACATGGCACAAGAACGCTGGCAGATACACCGTGCACGTCTCTCTTTTTATTTTTCCATGATTCCAACCCCCAACAGTGCAGACAACATCATGCGGTCTTATCCATGTTCCGTCTAAATTGCGGACGAACCGCTTTAAATATCATACCAAAAGCGTTTTGTTTTTGCTTTTGACAATCGGGAAATAGCGTACACGTGATCTCCTCCTCGCCTCATAAATATATGCTGCTTTCCATGTCCGGAACTTTAAGTTGAAACCGTGCTGCGCTGTGCAGGCGTGGATGCGTGCATGGGATATGCCCGGGCCCGGAGGCTTTCGGTTTACTGGACTGATCGCGACGAGTTTAGAGTATCGCGGCCCTTTCTAGGTTGTAACAGTCCAAGTGGGCGCTGTCTTTTGTGGAAGCCAATTGAGGAAAAGCCCGACTTCCACTCACTCGGGAACGCCGAAAATTTGTTCCGTTCAATATCCGTTTGGATTCAACATATGGGGCTCTCAATATCTTGATCAGGGCCGGCCTTTATCCAGAAGAGTGTGTGTTCACTTGCATTTTAAAAACATGCCTTTTGTTTTGTTGCGGTTGAGTGCTTGTTTCAAAGAAGGAAGCGCGACTGAATTCGGAATCTCCTTATGGTTGTTGGGATTTGGTGACATGGGGATTTGACCTTTGATCGATATTGGATTTTGATTATGTATCTAAAACGTTTTTTAATTGGATTGGAGTTGGAAAAAATGTTGAGACATCATTATAGATAAAATTGGAATTTACGAGAGTTTTAACCCTTTCTTATATTGTATTAAATTTATGATTATTTTTTAAGCTTTTCTAGGTTTTGAATATATTTCTAAAGCCATTTTTTTAAAATATTAGAGTTGGAAAAATAATTGAGACACTATTATATACAAAATTGGAATTGGGATGGAGTTTTAACTTTTTTTATAATTTTTATTTTTATTTTTAGTATAATTATTAGTATAATCTAACTTTAAAGTCATGATTAAAAGAGACTCACTTTCCTATAGTGATTTGACTAAGAAAGTGTGTATATATATAATCTATAATTTAAACTAGTTAAAGAAATTTGTTTTAATCAACATTGATTTATCTTAAATAGAATTTTTTTTATGAGTGGACATTATTTAAATATTTGTATAGTTATATTTTATTTTTTTACCTTTTTAAAACTTTTTATTTCAGTCATACAAAATTTCAACTTTATGATGAACAAAATTACACATCAATTGAACTCTAAAATAACCTTTAGACTCATAAATTAATTTATTTTAATAATTTTTAAAATGAAAAATTTCCCATTTTAAATTGTAATAATATAATTAGCTTTTGAAATTTTAATCTATAAGAATTAAAAATTCCAAAAAAAACAACAAGCTGGGTATAAAAAACGGTTTTTTATCTTACAACTTACTTAAAAAAGCAGCCAATGAAAATAAAACTGTCAATAAAATAACAAATAAAACCATTAATAAAGTAACAAAAAAATAATACTAATTTTATATTTATAAAAGTTACTGCCCATTATAAATTTTATGCGTTGAAGAATTATTAAAGTAAGTTATAATAATTAAAAAATAAAACTAACTATTTTATATATAGAAAAGTTACTACCCATTATAAAAATTTTATGCCTGAAGAATTATTAAAGTAAGTTATAATTAATTATCATGTGATAGCTGTTTAATAATTTCTTGAAAGTTATAACATTAATTTATTTTTATGGAAAAAATTATATAATAAGTAATTTTATTATAAGAAAATTTGTTTGAAATTATTTTAATTATGGTAAAGAATTTAAAATTTTAAATAATATTTCAAATTTTATCATATATCAACTTATTTTATTATTGGAAAATTTGTTTGAAATTATTTTAATTATGGTAAAGAATTTAAAATTTTAAATAATAATTCAAATTTTATCATAAATCAACTTTACTCATAATGAAACAACACCTCAACTACTTTGTCCAATTTTAAATTAAACTACATCTTTAAAAATTTGATCAAGCCAAGGTCTACCTCAAGAAACTGTAATTAGAAAGTGCTAGGATCTTAACAAATGGTTATAGGTATAGTTTCTAATTCACACGGGAAAGCACAGAAAAGACAAGGTTGTTGCCCAATACATCTCCTTTCTGCTTGTCTCTTACTACAATGATGTAGTAGGCGGCAAAGAAAAGCATTCATGACTTATCATTGGAAGTTGTTAGAATTCTAAATTGTTTCGGGAAACAAGGGTGGAGATATTTGGAAAGAACCATGGAAGATTGCCACGTGTAAATTGTCTAATAAAGAATAAGTGGACACGTGAAGTGTAGGCAAAATCATGGGGTTATTTATATTGTTTTGGCCAAAGGAGTGGCATTTACATGACCAGAAGATTTCAGAAGCGAAGGTGAAGGACGGTATAGAACTCAAACCTTATCCAAAAATATATTATTTTCTTAAATGAGGAAGGTAAAAGCTTAAATGTTTGAGGAAGTATTTCACTTTTCTAGCTCAAATGAAATTATACATATGATCATTGTTATAATAGAGTTATTTTGTGGCTTATAATCTTAAAATTAAGAAAACTTACGAATATAAGTCTTTCTTTCACTTTATTGGAGTGTAGATTTTTATAGTGGATTTAACAACTTATGTCATATGTTAAAATACAAGACAAGAATTTATTTTATTTTTTAGTGGAAACCAAAATTGATCGATCAAAACAATAAGTAGAAAAGGAAGAATATCAATCATACATAACACAATATTTTTTTGGGAAAAGCAACTGCTAAAAACCTCGACTATCTATATTGCATTAACCAGAAGATCTGAGAAAAAAATGTGATGCTTATTCAACCCAAACAATTCCTACACTAGTACAATCTAACTCTTTGCTTCACAAGCTAGCCCAAGCCAACTCTTAGCCAATTATATTGCCTGCCAAGCCCCTATTGCATTGTGCAATTCCTGAGAGAATTAGCCTGTATTTAATTAGGAAATCCACTCTCCATAACTACACAACCCATCCATAGGCTCTCAACTGATTGCATGCACCATATGTACAACTTAGAAAATTATACAATTGATAGCACATTGTCCTTGAACTCTAATCTCAACTGGGTCTTCCTCTGAACTAACATGCTTGAGTTATTTATGAGTGAATCTTCAATTAATTGGTGAGGATGCACTGGTGCACTTCCCCACTCCTACATTCCTACTAGTTCCTCCAACAGTTAGAACTAGTTTAAGTGTCTATAACTCATTTACACTGAGTTATCTAATAACAACTCAAAAGAACTCAACCTAGGCCCTAAAATTTAGGGATCACTCTAAATGACTCTAGATAGACTTCCAACTTGAATTTCCTAAGTCAGTTAAGTCAGTTTAACTTAATTAACTATTACAAGTTGCTATGAGAATAGAATTTCGATTTAATTCACAATTTAATTCAAAAATAAATTAAATTGGAATTTCGTGTTGTTGTTTTTAACACTCCATCTCAACAAGAAAGGGATTATCTACTACCCCGATCCTGCCTCTATGAAACTTGAATTTGCATCTTCACAAAGCCTTTGTCAAAATATCTGCATCCTGCTCCTCTATGGGAATGCACTCCAACAACATATTTCTCCTTTGCGCACAATCTCGAAGATGATGATATCGAATATCAATATGCTAGGACCAATTATGAAAAATTGGATTGACAAAAGGGTTTGATACAACTCTGATTGTCATAGTAAATCATAGTTGGATCCATCTACTGACCAAACAAACCAACAAGAATCTTCCTCATCCAAATAGGCTCACAAACTACTTGACTAGCATCCATGTACTCTACTTCTACTGAACTGAGTGTAACTCATCTATGTTTCTTGTTATGCCAAGAAACAGTTGTTGACCTAATACTAAAGATCCCACCTAATGTTCTCTTCCTATCGGATGGAATCCCTACCCAATCTACATTGATGAAGCATTGAAGCTTCACTCCCTCTGTCTTTTTATACCATAAACGATACTAAGTAGTGCCTCTGAGGTATCCGAACACATGCTTGGCTGCCTTCCAATACATCTTGGTCATCTTAACCATCGCTTGACTAAGACAGTTAACTACCTAAAACATGTCTCATCGTGTGTTCACCAAATACTTGAGTGAACCCACAAGCCACCCATAAGTAGTAGCTTCCACTACTTCACCAGAAGTAAGATCCTCCTTCTTCTAGTTACCTGCTAGAGGAGTCTCCATGGGTTTACTCCTCTCCATGTGGAACCTTTTGAGTATCTCATTGGCATACTTTCCTTGAGAGACAAAAATTTCCTCATCCCCTTGCCATACTTCCATGCCTAGAAAGTAGTGCATGAGCCCCAAGTCCTTCATTTCGAACTCTCTTGCAAGATTTGATCAACTTATCATCACTTGTCAGAATCAAATTGTCGACATATAAAACAATAATGAACAATTTACCT
Organism: Pinus taeda; assembly: GCA_000404065.3. NCBI lineage: Eukaryota > Viridiplantae > Streptophyta > Pinopsida > Pinales > Pinaceae > Pinus > Pinus taeda. The sequence continues at coordinate 151,401 of APFE031758294.1, read as the reverse complement.
TCAACCAAAATATGGTAAAGGTTTACATCTGCTTCAGTTTTGGTGAAGCCCAACCTGGTGAAGTAGTTATCGATCCTGGTGTACCAAGCACATGATGCTTATTTGATCTGAACTTAAACAGGAACGCAACAAATTACAGATATAACCATAAATACAAATATGCAACAGAAATAACACTTCATTTCATTAATATCAAATATTGAAATATGCTTACAAAAAGAATGGAAATAAGGCTAGCTCAGACGATGGTAGCTTATCTCTAAGAAGAGATGTAGCGGCTACATGCCTCTGGAATGTGTTAAAATGAATCCAAAAGGCCTATTTATTATTGAGAAACAAAACAAAACCCTAAACATCCAAAAACCTAACCCTAAGAGATGAAGCACAAAAACTATGGGCCCTGTTTGGGTGAATTGGTACATCAATTTCCTAGGGTCGTAACTTTTGCATATGATCTCTATTTGACACGCACAATACCTTGTTATAAAGATATATATGAGAACTATAACTTTCAAGTGGCTAATATTGGTCAAAAGTTCCTTATTGGCCTAGGTTCTCCCAAAAAAAATTGTTTAAGGCCTCAAAACGACTGTGGGAGTTCAGGACCTGAAAAACAGCCAAAAATAGTAAATTGTGCTACAATTAAGGAAACTGAAAAAAAAAAATGAAAGAGACAGTGGGGGGGGGGGGTCCAACTGGAATAGGTGGGTGGCCACCAAAATCCACCTAGATTAGTAATCTCCCCTTAGGAAGTAATGGTCTTCATTGTGTTAAGTGCCTCCATGAGATCGGGAAACTTCTATTGAACTTGGTCCCTGGTGAGCCACTTGCCTTGGTGCAGGAGTTGGCCAGCTTTGACAACTCAATATAGTTGGATCTACTATTGGAGATTGTTCTTAACATGTGTGTGCATAATCTGATCAGTTGTGGCCTATTCCATGTAGGTTTAACTCTGTTGGTGTGAACTGTTCTGCAATGTCTGATTTGTCCAGTAATGGTGGGAAGTATGGTCGAAGCTGATCCACATTGAACACTAGGTGCAGACCAAGGAATGGGGGAACATTGAGCTCAAAATAATTGTCTCCCACAATCTTGGTAATGGTGTAAGGACCATATCGGACTGGTCTGAGCTTCAGATGGGCTACCGTAAGGCATTATTTCTACAAATGCAACCAAACTTTGTCACCCTCCTAAAACTTATGTGGCACCCAATGTTGACCATGCCGTTTCTTATACTTTCCATTTGACTTCTCCAAGATGTCGTGAACCTGTTGGTAGATGTTTTAGATGCGTTCAATAAATCTGTCGCTTTATAAGCCTCAAACAATACATGTGTGGATTATGTCCATGTAGTCACATGAGGCATGGCAACATCAATTAGACACAATGGTTGAAATCCAAGACCCACTTGAAAGGGATTATGACCAGTCGAGATATGGAGAGCTCTATTATCACTGTGTTGCACATAGGGAAGAATCTCATCCTAAGTTCGTGGATGCTTGGAGTTGTACATGCAGAGTATGTGCACTATTGTCCTATTGACGACCTCCGTCTAGCCATCAGTCTGGGGATGGAAGGTAGTGGACTTGGTGAGCTTGGTGTCCAATAGTGTCTAGAGGCTTAATCAGAATGTGTTGAGAAACCTGCTATCCCGATCTAATATAATGGTCTGAGGGATCCCAAAATGTACCCATACTTGTTGAAAGAAGAGTTTAGCAGTTTTCTCTGTTGTGATACTCTTCTTGCAGGCTGCTAGTATAGCCACCTTAAAAAACATGTCCACGACCACAAATACACAGTCATTACCATTCTTTGTAGAAGGGAGGCCAGACATATAGTCCATTGATCTAAAATGATCATATGTTAAAAATGATGTAGAATTTATTATGCCAATAGTGAAATGAATGTTAACTTAAAGTGTGGAAATTCGTGGGAACTGTTTGAGAAGAAATACTTTACGAAAGATGATAAAACATAAGAAAGATGTAAAACAAAAGTGAAAACAGCAAATACACAACGACACCAGACAACAATATTGATTACGAAGTTTATCCCTGATGGACTATGTCTCTGGGTCCACTTTCAAGATGGACAACCGCTTTATTAGGATTGATTCCGAAGAGATTGATTACACAACAAATTGAAAAAACTCAATGTGCATGTAGGCACTTATGGTCATTTTCATAGGAAATCTCTCTGAACCAGCTTTCCAATGCCTATCACGGTTCCCAATTCCGACTCTGGATGCTCTTGTTACACTGAAAACAAAACAACCTATATCCCTCCAAAACCTACACATGAAACTCAAAACCACTCTAAAAATGCACTTCAATGAGAAAAACATCCTTTTAAAACCCTCCAAGTACATTTGAACTCCCTAACAACAAGTTTAGGAGTGAACTACTGACTTTAGGGGTTAAATTTAGGGTTTTGTTTCCCTCAATCTTGTCATTGTTTGACACCTTAGGGTAAACACACATGGTCTTTGAATTAATTTTGAAACAAACTATAACAAAAAAGCCAAATATAATTTTATAATAAAAAATCAACATTGGCGGTCAGCTGATTGCGCGGAGATTGGTTGACCACCCATGTGAATAGGTTGCAGTCTAACCACAGGTGGCCACCTCATGGTCCACTCTCCAGTAGTTTTGCTTACAGTTGCAATGTGTTCACTTGTTGTCACCGCCTAACTATTATGGTTATCTACCCGCCACGGTTGTAACCTCAGCCACTTACACACTGTTCACATATCACAGTCCCTGCGCGGTTTAGGCCTGTTTTTCGAAAACCCGACGGTTTATTCCTTACGGATGATCACATGTCATAGTTAACCTCCACCTAACTGTTTAACTCTTGTTCACGTGTCCTCTCCACCGCAGTCTCCATACCCAGGCGGTTTAGGGACTGTGTATATAATTTGTATTGTTTTTATAATGTTTATTATATGGTCGAGAGGGTTATACATAGGGTTAAAGTATTTTGATATAATGGGTTTAGGTTTGTATTGCAATGTTTATTCCATAGGTTTTATACATAGGTTTAATATATTATGTCTTAGGTGTTAGGTCTTAGATCTTTAGGCATAGGTTCTAGGGTTTAGGTTTAAGATTCAACATTTATAATAAGTTTATTATAATGTTGTAAAACCAGAAACCATCACCATGTCAGAAGAACCTGAAGAAGGTCATGATGACCATGAAGACTGCATCAACCATTGACAACATCGGTGGAACTGAAAATCAACACTGGATAACCTGAACCACTGACAATGACTGAAGATAGTAGACACTGAATAATGACGATGAAACTTAACATGTGTAACTGATCTAACAAGATCCCCTTGGATCAATCCTCTCCACCTGAAAGCTTTTGGACCACAAAAGTTTGCTTAGACAAATAGGAAATAAGGGTAGAGCTCCCTTACTTTCCCCCTTGCCCTGATGGTGTACTGATACATTTAATCAATCACTTGCAAGTGATGACCCTGATGATGTTGACCATGGCACATTTTGAATCAGTGACCTATTCCATCCATCTACAGTATGAACAACTTGTGAAGATGGTGAAACAACCTGTTAAGAACATGGAAATTGACTTCTTTCCATGAAATAGCTTGAGTAAGTGATTCGTACGTGTTACACAAAAATATCGTCACCATGACTATTTGCAGTCAGTATGTGTCCATCATCACTTATACTGACCTCCTAAGCAAGTCTCAAACCTTAGCTTTTCATGTCAAGCTTTGCAAATGAGAGAAAGACATTGAAAATCAATAAAACTTTGGTTCCGCACTTTCTCTCACTTTTGCCTGCGGGCCCGCACTCTTTGTTCATATTACCTGTGTATCTGCATGATCTGTTTGTAAAGGGGTGGGTGTGTACCCCTGTAAAAGTAAAAAAGGCGCAAGTTTATTCTAAAAAACTCACTTTGGGTTAATTCTAGATGTTTCTAGAAGGAATTTTGACGTGGATTGTTTGCTCCAAGGTGGTTCATGCATCCCAAAAAAGAAGGAGCTAATCCCTTGACAAGAGGAGCTATCCCTTTGAAGGAGGGCTTTATCCCTTTGAAGAAGGACCTAGTAACTTCCCTTCATTACACTATAAATTAAGGCATTGGGTCAGTTGCTGATGTTATGAAACCAACTCAAGGAAAGATAGAAAAGATAGATTAACGCCTTAGAATTCAGCCTCTTTGAGGGGGAAACCTCCTTTACATTACATAAATGAACAATTCTTGGATGATACAAATGACAAAACCTCCTTTCTATATATAGGAGTCTAAGGAGTCACAATATAACCCAGCCGAGCTAACAATAATAATACAAAGCCACAAAAATAACAATAGAGGGATTCTATGGGGCACAGTAATAACAATATAGGGGAAATAGGGGCACAACAATATTAATAAGGGGTACAACTACCATAGTAATGGGGTAATCACTAGTATTATTGGGACCCAACATGCCCCTCTCCTTCAAAAAAAGTGTTGTCCTCAATGCTTGAGTAGTTATGGATACTTCTGTATAAAATTCTCATCCTCCCATGTGGAATCTTCAGCAAATAAGTTCTTCCACTTGATAAGATACTCCGAAATTGATCGATTCGTAGCTGTCGAGTTCTTGTTTCTGTGACTGCTTCCGGTTCCAATATAATTTTTCCTTCCTCGTCAAGTTCTGGCAATATTGTTTGAACTGGGAGCTTGTCGCCTATAACCTTCTTTAAACATGAAACATGGAAAACTGGGTGCATCGAGAAGCTGCAGGAAGCTCCAATTTGTATGCCATAGTACCAATCTTCAACACCTTGTACGAACCATAATACTTTGGTGATAATTTATTATCCTTCTTAGCTTGCTTGAGGGACATTTGCTTATATGGTTGTAGCCGTAGAAATACCCAATCACCTACAACAAAACTTATTTTGCTGCGATGTTGATCTGCTTGTTGTTTCATTCTATTCTGTGCCAACACGAGGTTATCCTTTAAGAGTTGGAGGACTTGTTGTTGATGTTCGATGTGATGTTCCATTGCTTGAGCCTTAGAATTTTCTCTTAAATAAGATGTGATGGATGGTGGTTCATACCCATAAAGTGCCATAAATGGGGTCATTTTTGTTGTTGTATGGAAGGAAGTGTTATACCACCATTCAACCAGAGGCAACCATTTGACCCATTGTGTTTGTTTATCAGATACAAAGCAATGAAGACATCCTTCCAAACCTTTGTTTACTATCTCAGTTTTCCCATCAAATTGAGGATGATAAGATGAGCTATGAGCTAACTGAGTACCAAGACAAGAA
>APFE031758294.1:68027-93521 GCA_000404065.3 Pinus taeda | reverse complement strand
GATAGGATCTAGTGCCTCCTGCCTTCTCCTATTGTGTCATATTTGTAAATCCATTTACAGGGTAAGTTCCTCAGACAGAACACCAAAAGGACACTGCTCACAAACAGATCACAGATCAATACACCAGTGTTTTGACGTGGTTAAAAACCTCAAAGAGGGAAACAGTCCACGGCCTGAGCCAACGCGACCACTTCATGCAATTTATTAATAAAAGAATGAAAAATTAAATAAGATTCTCTCGTGAACGTTTAACCTACAAATGACCCTCCATGCGCTTTAAATAGAATTCATGGACCAATCGGGTGTCAAGCCACAGATCAAGTGTCGGTAATACCGAGGAGAGAATGAACCATCAGATCACTACATATTGTGACCGTCGGATTGTAAGTTACAAATGTACATAGTAAAGAAACACACTTTACCTAACTCTATACTAGACCAAGTTATACTTAACTATTCCTATGTGTCGGAATATCCTAACAATTAGCAACAACTAAATTCAAGTGATTTTTACTTTGATGTGCCCTGACAATAAATTCAACCCCATCTTTCTTAAGGTGATATTTATGCTCTCTCGAGTAAAATACTGCATTATGATCATAAAGATAAGGACTTCCTAAGACAAATCCACATATGTCTATTGGAACCACATCTAATTCCACTTCATCAATGTAATTAGTTGTAATGGAAAATCTTAATCGACATTGTTTTGTGACTTTTATCTGAGTTGATTTATTTAGCCATACTAAAGGGTAAGGTCTTGGATGATTCCATGTTTCCAAACCCAAATTTTTAACTAAATATTCAGATATTAAATTTTCCTGTGATCCACTGTCAAACATTGTATCTATATTTGTGTGCTTAGAAGTTATCCTAATGTTAAATAATTCAACTCTTTTATCCTCATTTGAAGGATTTATGTTTGATGAAGATGAAATAGTATTCGAACTTGAACCAGTGTCAAAATTTTTACCTGTCAAAACTATGACAGATATCCTCCTTACATCACTTGAATCGGAACCTAGATCTTGTTGGACTGCTACAATTGCCTTATTTTCATACTTCTCTTTAAGGAACTTCTTGGGATTAAGTTCTGGATGAAGTTTCTAACACTTAGATACATCATGACCGATTCTCTAGCAATCACAACAAGTAGGTCTTTCCTTCTGATCTATCGTTGATTTATTTCTCTTCGAATTGTTCTTCCCTTTATTGTCATTGGAATTTTTGATTTACAACTCTTTGGATGATTGTGGTAAAAATTTGAATGGTCTACCACCTAATTCAATATGTATGGCTTGAACACACACTTCATCAAAATCATCAAGATTAAACATCAATAATGTATGCTGCAAATATGAATGTAAATTGTCGATGTATTTTAATAAAGTTTCGCATATATCCAATGAAATACCAAGCACCAATGCTTTCTTTCTGAACTCCTGAGTAAACTCCTGAACACTCTTCCCTTTACCTTGCCTCAAATGTTTCCAATCAATAACAACTTGTTTCATGTATCCTAAAGGATAGAATTGTTTCCTAAGAGATTTTAAAAACTTAGACCATGAAGAGATGGCTCTACTTTTCCACTTTACATCTATCTGAGTTTTACTTTCCCACCAGATTAAAGTTGTTTGCCCCATTCTAAGTGTAACTAACTGAATTTTTGTTTTATCGTCAAAAATTTTCTAAATACGACAATACACTTCTAACTGCTTAATCCAATTATCTAACTTTTCATGATTCATTTCACCGTCATAAATAGGTAATTCAAATTTTACATCAAGTTTTAAAAGAGATGTTTTCTTAGGTTTATTTTCTATTTCATATTTTGCACTGGAAGAAGAAGAAGATGATGATGATGGTGATGGAGATGATGGAGGTGAAGGTGGTTTACCAACCTATCCTTTGCCTTTTTCCTTCTTCGATATCTTTGAAGAAGAAGCTGCATCTCTCGCCTTCTTGTCTTCGTAGGGTTCTCCCAAAATTTGCTGCATATTTAAGAATTCTTGCTGAAACTGTTCATCACTCATCTTAGTTTCAGGATTTTCACCTCCATCAGATCCTGTCATGGTAACCTTATGAACAACTCTTTGCTTTCTAATATTTGGATCAATCTGCTCGAGGATTCATTCTCCACGTTGCGACTTTGACCTGGTTAACATTCACTGAGAAATTATGCAAACTCAACCTACTCTGATACCAAATTATATGATTTGAAATGATCATATGTTAAAACTAATGTAGAATTGATTATGCCAACAATGAAATGAACGTTAACTTAAAGTGCGGAAAGTTGTGGGAACTGTCCCTTCTGGGAATCAAAATCGGCCTGCCAGTCTAGCTTTTCTCAACCTTTGTCATTCAAAACATCATGATTCCTCAACAAACAGATGATACTGAAGTTTTCCCTTCACCTTCTACTTCGCTTGTTTCTCCCTCCCCTTCTTCCTCTTCGCTTGGTGAAACTAGTGATACTAAAAACCAAGTAGCTGAGAAGAAGAAGAAAGGGAAGGAGAAGAAGAAGAAGAAGTCTGCTAAGCAAGGAGGAAACCATGAATCATCTAGCGAAAACCCGCACACCAAACTTTCCAAACACAGATCTCCATGCATAATTTGCAAAGGAGACCTCCTTCATCGAGATTGCCCTTGCATTTTGCGGATCTTGAGAGAATGGTCTCCCCATTCACTCTGTCCAGTGTCATCAACCTCTGGCGATCATGTTGACAACACACCATCAACTAGTGAAAATGAAGTCAATAGACAGAAAGGGAAGGTCAGATTTCCATGTAGGTTATGTGAAGGGGATCATGCCCTTCATTGTTGTCCTTTTATGGATGAAGCCAAAAGTGTCTTGGATAACCATCCCGCTTCGCCCCAAGGACTCCCACCTGGATACAAGGAACTCTTACCAAACCCATCGCTAGTTCAAAACCCGACTAATGTAACTCAATCATTGGTCAAAGCACCTATCATTGAAAGTAATCCTTCTGAGTCCATTCCAGACCAAATTCAATAGGTCGAGATGGCAGTTGACTCAGTCTTGCCTTCAGAAGGTCCACCTTTAGACGATACAATTTCCAAAGATAATAAGAACAACACCGTTCAAATTCTTTTTGTTAATACAGAATCTAATGAACTTGGGGGCAATCCACCTATTCCTTTACAACAAGAGGAAAGTTCCCCGGTTCAGGAGGTTCATCCAGACATTTATCCGGTACCTCCTCCAAGCAGTTGAGTCGTTTCCTTTGATTGGAATCAACTAGCAAGACTCCGACTTCCATCTAGTGTACCATTCCAAATCATAGTACAAGTGTACAAAATGATCGTGTTTGGCACTATCATAGATGAAGGGGCTTCAATGAGTATCCTTTCCTCAACTGCTTGGAAAGCGCTTGGTTTCGCCATCGCTTCTGCCTTAGAATCAAAATTTACTAGGCTTCAACAAAGGAACCAGTCGACCATTAGGGATCCTTCTGAAGTTGCTAATAACTTTGAAAAGGAAAACCATTCACTTGAACATGATGGTATTCCAAGGACCAGTAGATTACAATCTACTTCTTAGACGTGACTACATATATAGCATGGAAGCTATTGTTTCCACACTCTTTTGAGTAATGTATTTCCAGCATGAAGGCAGAATGGTGCAGCTTATCAACCAACTTTCATTTCCTGGTTCAAACACAGCTACGAGTCAAACATCATCCCTGTATGGTCTCTTCGTGTCAAGAATGTCTCTTCAACCTTCCATTCATCCACCTAATTACCGCGGGTAGTCTAGTGAATGTAGCGAAGCTTAGGGGGCATGCACCTTGGTCTGCTTCAACAAGCAAACCCAGATGAAGAAATAGATTTCCTTGTAGGTTATATGGCTAGGCTGAAACACCATTTCCTTGTAGGTTATGGGATTGGTCTGAAACAAGATTTCCTCATAGGTTATGTAATTGGAAGCTCACACCATTCACCTTTGTCTATTTCAATGGACAGAGGCAAGGAAGTGTTTTGTCTGTTCCACAGACGAAACAATCCTGCTTAAATGCAAGGACTTCCACACGGTGACCTGGAAACTCTCATTTTCTTTATACCTGGGGGCATGCAACCCTTTTTATGCAAGTAAAAAATGACCAATTTCATTTTTTAGCTTTTTAGAATTTTTAGCTTTTTAGCTTTTTAGTTTCAACTTCTTAGGTTAGGTGATTGGTCTAACCACCATTCACCTTTTTTTGTAGTATGCGAATGAAGCAAAGGAAGTGTTTTGTCTGCTGATAAAACCATCCTACCTAACCTCAGTAGTTCCTTAGCTTTAAGTGTAGTTAGCTCCGTAGTTTGGTCATTTCTAGCTTACATGAAAAGGAAATGAGCAAAGTTTCGCATGGTGCAATCTTGCTAAAAAATGAACCTACTAATGAGAGACATCTTTTTAAACGACTAGCACAAGCAATGTTTCCGCAAGGTTCAAGATCTTTAAAAAATAAACCTGCCACTGAGCATAGTTTCTTTCGATTTAAGCTCATTAAAAAATGAATCCACCTTCAGTAAAGGATCTCTGTGATTGCCATGCTATCAGCCTTTTGAACTTTGGTTGTGTTCTTCCATCACCTCCATTCTCCTGGCCAATCGTATGCTTCCACTTGATTGTTTACCATTTTGAGGAACAACTGTGACAAGTGGTTCTGTTAGCCACCCTCTTCACACTGCCATGTTTTGAGAAGTTCCAAACTTACCTAGAACCAGTTGCTACTCGAAAACACCACTCATTCCTAAAAAACGAGCCTCTTTTAAGCTCTTTTTAGACTCGTTAAATATGAAAAGATTGTCGAGCTATTTGCCTTCCCATCTTGTTAAAGTAAAGGGAAGCACCGTCCCTCCTGTACATTTAATCTTTTGGAACCTGAGGGATTATCAAACAAAAGATTGAGCGCTTGTCTTTTTCGGCTTGCTAAAGCAATCAAAAAGTCATCCCTTTCGTATTATTTTATAATTTTTTGGACTTAAGGGATTATGCTACGAAAAAGGACTGTTGGAGTTTCCTTTTCATCCCTTTTCAAACTCTCTAAATATGAAAAGGACCGAGTTGTATTTATCATTAAACTCATTAAAATGATAGCGAAAAACTTGTCCATCTAGACAAGAACGAGTTTCACTGTCGCTAGGCTCGCTAAAACATAGCGACAGGTTTGCCCGAAGGGAAAATTATAGAAAAAGCATATGTTATCCTCCTCAAGCTTGACAAAAATAAAGAGGTACTGGTCAGCAATGACTGGGGAAAAAGGGAAGAAAATTTGAAGAAATAATTGGTAGCAGGTCACTCTTGAACATGACACTTTCACTCCATCACCATGATTGATTCGGGTTGGCTTATTCTGTTCATCGGTCATATCACCATTGGTCCTCCATACCATCCATCTTTTGGGGTTAACACTACCAATCCATATCATTGCTTCTGACATGTTCAAGAGAAGTCATTCAGAGAGTTCACCACCCAGCTAATGCCTCATCCACTGTAATACCTTCACCCTCCATTTTTCATGACCACCATTCCTGAACCTCATATCATCAGATCGTTTTCACATCCAAAAAATCATTTTCTTTGTTTCGTGTCGTAGATGTGGGATACATCAAGACCCTCCTATGATGGGTCACTTCTTGTCGACATCAGCTCATTATCCAAGAAGTTGACTTAGAAACAACCCTTTCAGTACTTTGAAGCTTGCATGCCTCAATGGAAAGTTTCTCACTTCTGACGACATGTATACATCAATGGCCTTCGACCGAAAGATTTTGTGTGGTGTTCGACATCGACTCATATATTCACACCACGTGAATTGTACTGTAGTACCTTGAGGGTCATTATCATTATCGGTGACTCCTCTCGCGCCTGTTAACAACTTACATTATTGGCTGGTAATCAGGCGATGTCTTTCCATGTTCGACTTCAGAACATATTTTAACATGGATCGACTTGTACTTCGGGTGAAGAATGAACAAGTTTTGAAGACCCTGGATCTAGTTTCATCCATATAGATTGCGATATATTCAGGAAAATAAAGACATCAAATGTACACAGAATCTGCACAGATGATCATCCAAGCTAAGGGATGATGACTCTACACATAAAGAATCACCAGTCTGCAACAGCAGACGATTATCTATCCTATGTACATGAAAATAAATTTATAAAGCTAAGAATGGGAATGCCCACCTTAGCTAGATCATGAAACTAATATGATGATGATGTATTGTATTGTATCTTATACAGGTCACCTTCCAACTCGAATACCTTGGATCCTCATGATAAAGCATTTCACCAAACATCAAAAGATTTACGACCTCATGCTTTAGGGGGCAACTGTTATAGACATATTTGGGCACTTCAACCCCAATCACATATGTTGATTATGTCAATAAACCAAGGGCTCTTTAACCCCTAAAAGTGTTGTTTCATACCCTAAAGGATCATGGTCAACTAATTACATCATTTCCCAGAAGTTCCACTTGAAAAACCACTCAGAGCTGGCCAAAACTGGACCATATTGACTTCTCCATGGTCAATGTGTGATGCATACTGGCTGCTACACTAGCCAGTGTGATGCATACTAAAAGAGCCTTCTGTGAGGTGCGATGATCGAGAATAGACAAATGGCAGAGACAGTTTGCTAAGTGGAAACCCAGAGAATCTTCTAGAAAGTTCTCATATGACACTTGCTTCTCTGAATTCGCCCAGGGATGAGTAAGAGATCAAAGAAATCTCCAAGTGGAACCAAGAACTATCAATGGAATGACACTAATCAGAAACCCAGAGCTAACTCACACCCTTGTTGCACATCTATATATGGATCCCTCATCTAAGAGATCTAGAGGCTGGAATTGTGTAATTTGTAAGGAAGTGTTGTTGGTTTCTATTTGAGAAGAGACATTGTATTGTTGGGTGATCTTGCTTTTCATGAGGCGAAGAGGGTTTTGATGCTGGGAGGATGATGCTAGATCAGACAACTGGATTGAAATCCTCTCTTCTACTATTAATAAAGCTATTTAAGTTTTCCTCCATATAACTGTGTATTTGTGAATCTTGTTATTTGTGAATGCAATTGTATGGTCAATGTATTTCTGATTCTGCATTGTTTATAATATTATATATCGAGATGCTTTGATGGTGTTTTGTTGCTTTGCCTCTACAGATATTCTCTAAAGCAGGACAAGTAGGAGAGGAGTGGCAAGCTCTATCAAGGGAGAGAGGAAACAAGCGAGGAGCCAAGTGGAAGATCCAGGTTGGTCCTCTTTGCTTCTCTCTTATCTATTATACATAAAGGAAATCACAATTTTCTTTGGTTGTTTGTTTCTAAGATAGCTACCCATCTTAGTGGGACTAGCAGATCGAAAAGACACTAGTTTTCCCGAAAACACACAGTTGTAACCTCCACTCCTTACACATTGTTCACATATCACAGTCCCCACACGGTTTAGCCCTGTTTTTTGAAAACCCAACGGTTTATTATTTGCGACTGATCACATGTCATAGTTAACCTCCGCCTCACTATTTAACTCTTTTTCACATGTTCTCTCTGACACGGTATCCATACCCGCGCAGTTTAGGGACTGTGTATATAACTTTTATTGTTTTTATAATGTTTATTATATGGTCAAGAGGGTTATACATAGGGTTAAATTATTTTGATATAATGGGTTTAGGTTTGTATTGCAATGTTTATACCATAGGTTTTATACATAGTGTTAGGGTCCTATAATAATAGGATTCATAATTTTGAATTGGCTATGGTTAGTCTTGTAATATTGTACATACTTTTTCTTTCTGCAAAATGTTTTCCATATTAAAAATTAAAAAATGTAAAGAGGGTATGTCCTAAAAGAATAATCAAAGGACAAAAATAAATAGAAAAGACTAAAAAAAAGTAAAAAATATGAACTCCAAAAATAAGTAAAACAGTTCATGAAAATGTGCAAATTCAAGTGCCATTACCTTTTACTTTATTATGCAAAATAAGGCTGTGTACAACTTGTTCTAAATGGCACAATCCATGATGGTCAAATAGCTTAATCTTGACCTATTCATGCTTTAAATTTTATGTTGATAGATAGAGAATAAGAATCTAGCCAAACTGTTTAACCTTGGCAGATCAGTAGTTAGGTAGAGAATAAAAATGAGCCCATCAATTTAATCTGAGCCATTGGAAGTTATAAGGTTAGAATTAGATAGTTTTCTTGTAAAAAGAAAAGGAAATAAAGCATCAACAAGCTCAAATTCACCCAGTAAAATGAAGAAAAAAAATATTAGGGTAAATAAAGGGTAGGTAGAAGAAAGGTTACAAATGCACAACGTTGCTAAGTCAAAAGCACATTTATCATGCTTAATCCTATGTTTCCGGTGCAAGATAATTTATGAGAAAGAAAAGATGTTCACAAGCTGGTTTGACTAATTTCCCCTCATTTCACTATGCCCCCACATGCTTATTTTCTAATTTCTCCATTATCCCTATATTAGTTATAAATCCCCTTTTCCTTTCATTTTGACCCTTACCCCTTGGTTTCACACATTTCCTTAGTAATTTCCCTTCAGAAATCATCCCCCTACCCAAAACCCCTTTTCCCTAGTGTGAAACCCATTTCCCATTGCAAATATTACCTTCCCCCTTATTAATTTCCCTATCTCCCTTCAAAAACCCATAAAAACCCCCTTATCCTACGTTTTAACCCTCCCTGCATTATCTAATTCATTTCCCCACTTTATATTTCCTCGAAAAACCCTTTTTTAGCCCACCAACTCTTGGTACGGTTAAAAAACCCCACCACATAACCCCTAATCCCACTTTATTAACCCGCTACTTATAGTTAATCCCGACCTTATACTCTAATTAATTACAATTTTCTATAATTAAACCCCGGGCCCCGCAAATCCTTTTCTTGATTCCCTCCGTGCACCTTAACCATGTGACAAGCGTCCGATCTCCTACCCCCAGGTCCAACAGTGAGCATCCATATCACGTGGGTTTACGGTCTGACCGATAGCATCTTGAGAGCATGCAAGATTCACGGTTATGCTTGGGCGCTATTCTGCTACATGGCAGCCCTAGGCTAGATCGCATGCTCGCAAAAAATACCACCTTCCCTCCAAAAGTGGTGCAATGGCCCAGAAAACCACCTCCCCACCCAAGCCAAAAAACTGCCCACTGTTCATTTATATTTTCCACACCAAAATGTAATCGTTACCCATTAAAAAGCTGGAAAAGCCCCAATTTGCTCTTTTCGCTCGTTTTTCACTACAACTGCTGCTCAAGCCATGCGACACCCTGAACCTGAAAACAACCAAATTGACCACTGTTTGCTGCTTGAAGAAGCTCCAGACACCTAATTCAAGCAATCAATTCATAGTTGAAGCCACCCTACCCTTTGCATTCACCATTGAACCTAGTTTGCAATCCAGACTTCCAATTTCTAGGTATTCTTGGGAAACCCATAATGACGCTTCAATTTGAAAATTCACAGTCTAATTCAAAGCTTAATTAATTGAAATAAATTAAGAAATTTACCTAAATTGAAGACACGCTTATTTGTGTACCCCAAAACCTCCTTTTACAGTTTGTAATTGCTCACTCACTGTACTAGAAACTCCTAAAACCTCACTTCTAGAACCTCTACAAGCCTAATTCATATCTTTAAACCCAGTTATGGCTTCCCAAACCTCCTTGAACATCAGACCTCTGCAAACTCCTCACCTAGACATCAACCACCTTGCATTAGTAGACAAATATTTTCAAATAAAGGATACTACTTCCCCTGCTTACCTTCTAAAGCTCCACTACTGGAGTAAGGACAGATTCTTAAACTAGAATGATGACATCCACCTTTTGGAATCTAATTTTCCCAAATATTTGTTTCCAGATGTACACCCATTCCCAGACATCATCCATTTTTGTTATGCTTGCTACATTCCTAGCCAAAGAGTTGTTGTCACCCCTAACCAGCAAGTGTTATTTACCATCACTGTAGAATCTATCAACCAAATGCTTCAGACCAAATCAAACAATAATGAGACCCCACTATCTATTGGAAACTTACTGGACCGATATGTCTAGATAGACCTGGTCAAAATAGCCCAAATTTTCAAAACTTTCATCATAGAGGAATGTCATACTCCCATAGATAGTCACCCTTATGCTACCAACATTTTTTCAGAAAGGAGCAGATAGATTATTACCATGCTCTCTTGCATCTTAGGATATACCACAGATGAGCATGTAGATGAGATTGTCCTAGCCTTTCTTTCCATCTTTAGCCTAGGCAAGCCTCCTGTTGTTATTTGCAACTATGCTCAGTTCATTACAGACAGGATGCATGAACAACTCACCAGACTAGCAACCGAGAGAGTTTTCAAGTATTCTTCTGTATTATTTCACATGTGTTTACATTATCAACCAGATAAATTCCCCGTCAGCGTCAAAAAGCTAGATACCAAAGTAAATCCAAGGTCAGTTATTTATTGGACACTCTTGATCCAGAAATACTCCACTGCATTCACCTATAAGGACTTCATTGATTCATTTATCCATCCAGTTGTGAACATGCTAACCAGTAGTCCTCAACCCAGAATCAGCCAAGAGATCAAGAGGGTCTTAGAGTTGGCCAAGAACAACAAGGTGGGAGACTGGTATTTGTACCTGAACCACATAAAGATTAGAATTTATGAATGCCAACTTGCCCCTTACAAACTTCCCAAATACCTCCCTATGAGGATATTTGCACTAGAATATTTTACGGAGATCATCAATTTTGATGAAGTCAACTTTCTAGCAGCTAGGAAGAAAACCCAATTCAAAATGAAAAATCAATTGGGCCCCTTCATTTGTAATAATAGAGAAGTTGGACTAGAGGCAGATAAGATGTAACAACAAATGAAGTTCAAAAACAAATTTATGTGGCAGTATGACCCTTATGGAGTCATAAATAAGCTGAGAATCAAGGTCAAATTGGGACCTTTCATCCACCATCCTACACCAGATATTGAGAGGTTTTCCAACCAATCAGAATGGTTGGAAAACACTCTAATTGACATGGATAGTACAGTAGTGGATGTAGAAAATACACTGATTGATGTAGACAAACCAACTGATGAAAGTTCTTTCCTGCAAGTTCCATAACTAGGGGAACCCATGAATATTCCTCCTGTTTTACAGACCCTAGCAAATGAGGAGAGAAACCCAAAGAGAAATAGGGAGGAGGGTTCCAGTTCTGTTATGGAAACCACAGATGAGCAGTTTGAGCTCAGGAAAAGGCCCAAGCTGAATCATGTAACTGAACAGGAAGAAACCATTGAATCAGTGGAAATCATTGACACTGATACAATGGTGGAAAGAAGCAAAGGCACGACTTCTTCAGGAGAAACACAATAGCCTTCAACATCTAACACTCAACTGATTGAAAGATAGCTCAGTGTTGAGGTTTCTTCTTTCACTAGGCGAGTAGATAGAGAAAAAGACATCAAGGAGAGATACAATGAAATCAAATTGAGAAATGAAAATTTGAACGCTGAAACCTATGGTCAGTACTTCAAACATACACCAGCATATCAAAGCAGGTTGATGCCACCTTCTGACATCAAAGCAAGAAAAATGCAGGTGTCTTTCATGCAGCCAATTGCCTAGCAGTCAAAGACATCAACTGACTACAGAAAAACATACTTTGAGGTGTTGGCGAGGGATGTTCATCCTATTGACCAAATAGAATTCTACAACCAGACAGGAGAGATGATCTACTCCACCTTGATAGGAAAGGCCATGGCTGCACATAAGCTGCAAGCTTCATTAGACAACATTAAAACCCAATACAAATTGGAAATAGCCTCCTCACAGGCCAAGGACAACAGGATCAAGTCATTGGAGGACCTGGTAATTGAGATGGGACATGATCCCAATGACATCAAGGCTGCTGAAAAGTTGATCAAGAAGAAGAATGAGGAGATTGCAGCTCTCAAAAAACAACTAAAACTTTCTCATTCTGAGCACCCATAGAAAAAAGAGGTCATGGAGAGCCAAACACATCAGGAGGATATGATGGACCTGGTTTTACAATTAAATGATCAATTGAAGGAAATGGAAAAGGAGTTAGATAGCTTGATACAGTTAAAACAAGTTAGTCTCACTGTTATCCCAATAGTTACTATTGTTGTACCTTCCACTTTGGCAGCATCATTAGTTCCTACAGCTCCAATGGCTATAGCATTTCCAGCTTCTACAATGTCTATATCAACAACAGGATCAACATAAACAGGGTCCACAAGTGATGAGGCTAGAAAATTGGTAAAGGCAATGGAAGACATGCCCATTCAGACCACAGAAACAAACAAGCTCAAGGAAAAGGTGACCAGTCTAGAGACTTACTATAAGCTTGCACAAATTATGCACAAAGAAGAAGTGCATAAATCAACCATGCTAAATGAAATAATGAAAAACTTGGAGAAGGAATTGACTTTAAAGGAATCCCTTGGACAGGCTAAGGAACAATTATGGGCCAGTATCATTGACTCTGTTAATGATATTTGGCCATCCATTCAAGTAATTTTTGAGCAAATTGACTTGGTGAAAGAGGCTATAGAAGCCATACAGAGAGTGAAAACAGAATTGGGATATATGCCAAAGGAAGCAACAAGAATCATTCACTTCCTTAACTCCAAAAATAAGTATGAATTATAGGAATTAGAGATACCTGACAGGACAGGTACAATACTGGAAGTAAAAAGGGTCCTCACCAAGAGGAATTTAATGCTAAACCTTGAATATAAGTGCTAAACCATGCAACTAGCCATAAACAAGTTCATGGTTAAATTTTAAGTTTTGAGGCAAAAGGGTCTTCCCAATACCTTGGTAATAAATGATAACTTAATGCCACAAGAGGACTACAATAGAAGAAGTCACGGATCAAGTGAACACTTCATATATGAATGGGATGCCAACTGGCAAGGTCCTATACCAAACTTTTGAGAACTTGTTTTACCTCCAACATGAGGTAAAACACCTTTTTGTGAATCAGCGCACTTTTGCCAAGTACAAGGAGGCAAGTGATATTTATAGGACAATGGTAAATATCCAATTACCAAATGTAGAAACATGGGAGAAATTGAATGACTTACTACAAAAATACACGGTCAAAATGTAAACTTGTATAGTAAGGGTAAAAGGCACAGTAAAGGATAATGATAGGCCAACCAAGTAAAAGAGTATCAGGTCAAAGTGTATCAGTTGAAATGTCAAAATGAAAATAACATCCAGCATGAAGACCATCAGCAAAGCAGAGATTAAAAGACAAAATATCAGAGCTTAAAGACAACACAACCTAATAAACAGGGACATCAAACAACAGTTCAATAGTTGTCTCTATGTTCTTGCATGAAGATATTTCTTTCTCCTAGATTAATTTTTAAGACAGTTTGGGATATTTTGTAAATTATTTTTGTATAAATACTTTATAATTCGAAGTATTGAGTGGGGATTGCTATACATTTGTAGAGTTATTTTTATCATAAACCTAAGGGTTATTGTACCAATTTTTCAAGTTAACAGACTGGACCAAGTAATAAATAAATTGCATTACAGGATTCATGTGTTGAGTTATTACAGTGAAGTATTTTGTTTGCCAAATTTGTTATTTTCTTATGCTTTTAAGAAACTTGAATGTTATCTAAAGTTGAATGAATTAACTAGAAATTTATCTTAGAATTTGTTTAAGTACACTATGTTTTAAACAATTGATCATTTCCATGTTTTCTTCTTATATCCGAATCTAAGAATCCTTGATTTCTCTCCCATATCAGTTGACCTCTTTTACTTTCTTCACAATCCGGCCTAAGGAACCCTTAATTTCTCTTTGGATCCAATTGAAAACCACTTCACCATCTAGCCTTGAGATCTGAAATAACTCTGCTATCTTGCCCTGTAGACACTATTTTTAGAACTTGATCCAATCCTATTTGCTTGATATTTGACCCCATAGCCCAATGGTAAACTAAACCCTTCTTTCTATCCAAGTAAGTGATCCCACCACCAAATCCAAATCAAAACCTAAGTACAATCATAACTAGCCTAAAATCAAATAACTAAACAAAGTTAAATCATAAAGAGAGAGCCCTCTCAGAGAATTAGGAAGGCTAGATCCTAATCTCCAAAGTAGGTTTGCGGTTACCTCTAATCATTTCTTTCTAATCAACTCCAGAGAAATATTAGAGTGATAACATATTGGCGACCATACTGGGGACTTCGATCCTCAGCATAATAAAACTTTAAGGAAACCTTAAATTTCATCTTTTTCCCCTTAAGGTCATTTTAAGGAGTTGATGTTAAAAATTTTAAAAAAAATTAAAAAATTAAAATTTTGGCTCCCAAAAAGACTCACTATACCAGGGCAAATCTAGATCCAAACCCTACTACAATTGTTGATGACCCTGGCAGAATTTTAAGAAAACCAAAAAAAGTAGAAACTCAAGCAAGTAGTAACCAGTTATTTAAAGAAAATTCATTCCCCGAGGAATTATCAACTTTAGAGGAAATTCCATTTCCTTTATCATTTGACCTCTCATTATTGTGAACTAAATCAGAAAATGCAATTCATGAAACTCTATTAGACCCTAATTTTATTCAATTCATTGAGTCAAAAAAAGGTGCCTATACTGCCAGATTTAGATAAACTTGTATTAGATACTTTTGACAATATAGAAGCTTTAACCTCTACATTGATAAGCCATATAGATGATGCCTACCTTCAACAATCAGTTGAATTAGCTGCCCTCACTACTATTGCCTTTGAATTTCTACACAATCTTCAAATATTGTAAATACACCTTCGTTTACTACCACCTCACCTATAATATCCACCATAGTTCATTCCCCTAAAGTAGTTGTTCATCAGCTTCCTATCCAACCAAACTCATCAATCTCATCTAGTTCATCTCCATCCATTTTAAGCCCTTCCTTAAGCACCAACACTTTGCCCCCTAGTCAAACCAAAATCTCAGCCATGGCAGACAGATATGTACCTTTGGTTTTATCAGCTCAGCTCCATGTCATGCCCCAAGATAATCAAAGAAAAATCTTTTTGTTTGATGCTTTTGGTCAGTATACTGCCCAACAACATGTCAAGAAAATGACTGACTATTTTGAGTTGCATGAGATTGATGAATCTGATGTCCAAATGAGGTTGTTTGCCCAAACATTAATTAGGGATGTTAAGAAATGGTTCAAAGCTTTACATGCTAATCACATTGCAGACTTAGTTGCTTTATATATATTATTCATTGATAGATGGGAGAGAAAGAAAAACCCTCTGCAAATACTTTCTGAATATGATAACATTAGAAGAGCCCGTAATGAGTAAGTTCGGGATTATTGTACTAGGTTCAATAGCATCTACAATGCAATTCCTGCTAATATTAATCCTACACCAGACCTAGCATTAATATAATTCCCTGATGGTTTTTACACTGTTATGTCATACCACTTAAGAGAAAGAAACGTTGAAACATTGGAACAAATGCAAAGTAATGATGTTAGTGTAGAATCCAATCTATTAGCTAAGAAAGCTAGAATGATAATTGAAAAGAGATTTGTCATTAGAAATGAAATTTCCACTTTTGATGGTAAAATAGATAATTTAACAAAGAGTGTAGAAAGAATAATGGATAGATTAGAAAACATGGAAAGAAAAACTCAGTGGGAGAATCAACAGCCACCCCAATAAGAAACCCCAACTTCATGAGGAATCCTAACACTGGAAACAATGTTATACCAGATCAGCAAATTAGACCACACTTCTAGGAAAACTATGTTGTGGGTTCAAAAAACCATGAGGGAGAGGATGACACCCAGATAAATATATTAGGGATAAAAAATGAAGATGTTTTTCTTACTCAGGGAACATGAATTATACATGCTGCAACAATTACAATTAGAATCTGGAGAGTCATTTGACTTTAAACAGGGCTATGAATTTACCATATATGAGGTTCACAGACAATATAGCCTAAGAAGTAAAAGGAATAATGAAATTCCCACTAAGAGATCAATCTAAACCCAAACTAAAAAGATAACAGAAGCTCCTGTCACCAAAATCCTACAAATCCTCCCTAGGGGAACTCAGGAAACTTCAAGCCAAAAAATTGTAGATATAACTTCATCTAAAACTCAAATTGAAATTGTTTCTCAAATCTTTCCAAATAAGACAATTAAAAAAAAAACTGCTAAAACACAAACCTAAGTGCCTAGTACAGAAAAAGAAGATAAAAACACACGGACCACATTTGCTAAGGAAGATCTCATCTAGTCTAACAAAACTCAATTTCCATTTAACATTAAAACTGAGATTGCAAAATTGAAAATATTAGTCCCTTTGACCGAGCTAGTGAAAAATGAATCCTATAGATCACAGATCATTGAAACATTAAATAGAGGTGAAGGAGAGGATATTGTGAATTTGAATGATGATCAACCTGAGTTATTGTTTTGCCTTGAAGTAAATGGTACACATCAACAAGCGGGAATTCCTCCTTTCTACATTAGCTTGAACATTCTGACAAAATATTACATAATGTTATGCTAGACTCAAGGGCATCCCATAACTTAATGCCAAAAGCAATCATGGAGAGATCAAACTTAGATATCACTAGACCATATAAGGACCTCTTTTCCTTTCACTCTAACCAAGTTAAATGCCTCAGCTTGATCAAGGATTTGAGTGTAACTCTAGTCCAATGCCCAACAAAGAGTATTGTCATGGACATAGTAGTTGTTGACATCCCATCCAAATATGGAATGCTGTTATACTGCTTATGGGGAGCAAAATTTCAAGGATCATTACAATTAGATATGTCTTATTCCACCATCTCTGTTTTTGGTCAACAAAGAAAACTTTATAGAGAGACCTTGATGAAATACATGGTGAGTAGCACAGAAAAACCATAGAATTTCCCTATATACTCCATGCATTCTGATATGGACTCTTTTATCTTGTAAAATTTAGAACATGACAAAAAGGAAATCACAATTGTAGAAGAAAAATACAAAACACTTGATAGTGAAAACATTTTTCATGAGTCTCTATGGAATTTGGATTTTGATGGATCTGTGAATAGACTAGGAGCAGGTGCAGGAGTGTGGATTCACAACATTGAAAATAATCATTCCAAGGGTCATGCATTTAGATTAAACTTTAAATGCACAAACAACATGGAAGAATATGAAGCTCTAATCTTAGGACTACAAATGGTTAGAAAACTTGGAGCCAAGAGAGTTTCTATAATGGGAGAATCAGAATTGATTATTAAACAAATCAAAGGTGAATACTCTGTAAATAATCCCAGACTGAGCCAATATAGAGAGACTGCCCTAGATTTGATTAAATACCTTCTAGAAAAAAACTTTGCTGCCATTCCTAGAAAACAGAATATGCAAACCCACAGTGTGGCCACTTTTGCTAGTACTTACAAATTTCCTTTTAGCCCAACTACCAGTACACTGCAGAAGTGAGACATAGGCGTGTCATACTTGACAATTTGAAATATTGGTAGATTTTCTCACAAGATTCTCAAATTTATGATTTCATGAATGCTGAAGGTGGGTTTCAAAATTGTAATATAGATACAGATTGTAGAGTAGACAGTGACATAGATAGTGGGATAGATGTAAATATTTTAGATATATGTAAACCCAATAATTTCACTAAAGTAGAAATAAATAACTTAGAAAATGTAGAAATAGAAGAAATAATGAATGATGAACCTGAAATTTTAAACCTTAAAAATACTTTTTTGCCTAAGGGATTAGTCCCCTTAGTGGATTTGTTTGATTCAAATGATGTAGCTAGGAAACTAAAAATGGAGCCTTTAAGAGCAGATATAGAAGAATGTAACATAGGAACTGAAGAAAGACCTAAGTTCATTAAAATATCAAAAGCCTTACCTCCAGATGAAAAGGTTAAATATATAAGTCTGTTCAAAGAGTTTCAAGTTGTCTTTTCCTGGAGTTATGAAGACCTAAAGTCTTATGACACCAGCATAATTCAACACAAGATACCTATCAAAGAAGACCATAAACATTTTAAACAAAAACTTAGGAGAATTGATCTAGTTCTTATGCCATCAATTAAAAAGGAAGTTAAAAGGATGTATGATGCCCAAATCATAGCTCCCATTAGGTATTCATATTGGATCTCAAACTTAGTCACTACTAGGAAGACAACAGGAGAAATCAGACTTTGCGTTGATTTCAGAAATTTGAAAAAAGTCTCATTGAAAGATAACTATCCTCTCCCAAAAATGGACCATATTCTTCAGAGGGTAGTAGGCTCATCCAGAATTTCATTGCTTGATGGATTTTCTGGATACAACTAAATCTTAGTTCAACCAGAGGACCAAGCAAAGACTACCTTTACTACTCCTTGGGGTACTTTCATGTATTTGAAAATGCCTTTTGGATTAATGAATGCAAGAGAAACATTTCAAAGAGCTATGGATATAGATTTTTCCAAAGAAATCTATGACTTCCTAGTTGTTTACCAAGATGACATCATAATCGTTTTTAAATCTGATAATGAACATCTAGATCACCTTAGAAGAGTTTTCATTAAATGTAGAAAATTTGGTATTTCATTAAATCCCAAAAAGACACTCTTTGGTCTAGAATAAGGTAAACTTTTGAGACATATAATATCTAAAGATGGAATTAGAATAGATCCCGCTAGAATAGAGGCAATTTTGACCATCACCCATCCTAGAAACATCAAAGAATTACAACCATTTTTAGGCAAAATTAATTTTTCTTAGGAGATCCATTTAAAATTTAGTTGAATTAATTAGAGAACTAAATAACATGTTAAGAAAATATTCGACACTTAAATGGATAATGGAGGCTAAATAGTATCTTGAGGACATCAAACAAGCCCTTACCAAAACTCCAGTCCTCATAAGTCCTATCTTCCAAAAAGACTTTATAATTTTTTCTTTTACTTTAGAACATATTATTGCAACAGTCTTGTTACAAAAGAATGATCAAAGATGTGAACAACCCATTGCATTTTTCAATAATTTTTTAAGAGATGCAACACTAAAGTACAACATAATGGAAAAGCAAGCACTAGCTTTAGTGAAAGCTATTAAATATTTTAGAGTGTACATCTTGTATTCACACATCATTTCTTATGTTCCAAATTCAGTAGTAAAGGACATTTTGACACAAAATGGGCCCGAAGGAAAGAGATGCAAATGGATTGCCACTATTTTGGAATATGGCATAGAAATAAAGCCTAATAAACTTATCAAAGGCCAAGGTTTAGCCAAACTCATAGTTGAATCGAACTGTCAGGCCTTAGATATAAATTTCATTGGTGCCCTAGATGATCGGGAAGAGATGGCGACTCCATGAATCAATGAAGATTTTACAGATTCACCTTGGTATGCAGATATCATATTTGTTTTACTAAACTTACAATCTCATGTAGGTTTATCTAGAACTAAAGCTAGATTTTTGAAAATGAAATCATTGAAATAGTGTATCATAGATAATGATTTATTTTGGAAAGACAATGGTGGTATTCTATTAAACTTCTTACTAAAACATGAAGTTGATAAAATAATGCGAGAATTTCATGCAAGAGATTGTGGAGGACACTTGTATTGGAAAACAACTGCTGACAAAATTCTAAGGGCTGGTTTTTACTGGCCCACTCTTTTTGCAGATGTCAAGAAACATGTGACCTCCTGTTATAACTGCTATATATTTGAGGGTAAAATGAAGATTTTACCTTTACCTCTCAAACCTATATCCACATAAATGTCGTTTCAACAATGGGGTTTAGACTTCATTGGAGAAAATCACCTAGCCTCCTTAGCTCAGCATAAATGGATTTTGACAGCCACCGATTACTTTACCAAATGGATAGAAGCCATCCCTCCTACACAAGCCACAGACTATGTCATTATCTCACTCCTTGAAAACAATATCTTGTCAAGATTTGGATGCCCCCAAAAGCTCATTACTGATAATGCAACTGCTTCTAAATCCAAGAAAATGGTAGACTTTTGTAACAAATATCACATCACCCTGGGCCATTCCACTACCTATTACCCTCAAGGTAATGGACTTACAGAATCCTCTAACAAAACCCTTGTCAATATCATTAAGCAACTGCTGGAAGACAATAAGAAGACATGGAATAAAAAGTTGGTAAATGCCTTATGGGTAGACATACTAATACCAAAAGTCTGTTGGTACATGTCCTTATCAGTTAGCATATGGAATGAATGTTTTTCTCCATACTCTTTAGGAGTACCAGTGATAAAGATCACCCGAGTTGCAGGTAGAACCAAATGATATCTAGAAGAGGATAAATCAAACAATACACTTGCAGCAAACTAGAGAAGAAGTCTTTGTCAAATCAAAAGTAATCCAAGATAAAGTCAAAAAGATTTTTGACAAAAAGACTAAAGCCAATGATTTTTACATAGGTAACAAAGTACTTAAATGGGATTCTAGAAGATAATACAAGGGCAAACATGGCAAATTTGATTTCTTGTGGCAAGGCCCTTATTTCATTTATCATTATAGAGGTAACAATGCATTTTTCTTAAGAGAATTAGATGGAATAGATCTACCATAAGGACCTGCCAATGGTAGAATGCTGAAGCATTACTTATCCACATATTAACAATAGTTAACTTTACTTTACTCATTGTATATAACATTTTAGAGTTTAGATTAGATTGGATGGTAATCTTTTGAAGTTGAAGCCTGGAGAGAAGGCCCTGAGCTTTGAAGGGTTCACCATCATAAGTATGAATAAAGAAGAATCATAGAAGAGCAGTTTACAAGTTAACTATAGTCACAATTCCAAAGGCTACTGATCTTAAAATTCTTGACATTTCACCAGGAAATGCCATCCCCATGTGGAGCCACTGTAATTGTCCTATAATAATAAGATTCATAATTTTGAATTGGTTATGGTTAGTCTTGTAATATTTTACATACTTTTGCTTTCTGCAGAATGTTTTCCATATTAAAAAATAAAAAATGTAAAGAGGGTATGTCCTGAAAGAACAATCAAAGGACAAAAAGAAATAGAGAAGATAAAAAAGTGAAAAATATGAACCCCAAAAAGAAATAAAACAGATCATGAAAATGTGAAAATTCAAGTTCCATTACCTTGTAATTTATTATGCAAAATGTGCATCTTGTCAGAAATGCCACAATCCATGATGGTCAAATAGCTTAATCTTGACTTATTCATGGTTTAAATTTTATGTTGATATATAGAGAATAAGCATCTAGCCAAACTGTTTAACCTTGGCAGATCAATAGTTAGGTAGAGAATAAAAATGAGCTCATCGGTTTAATCTAAGCCATCGGAAGTTATAAGGTTAGAATTATATTTTGATTGTAAAAATAAAAGGAAATAAAGGGTCAGCAAGCTCAAATGCACCCAATAAAATGAAGAAAAAATGTTAGGATAAATAAAGGGTAGGTAGATGAATGGTTACAAATGCACAAGGTTACTGAGTCAAAAATACATTTATCATGCTTAATCCTATGTTTCATGTGCAGGAGCATTTATGAGAAAGAAAAATGTTCACAAGCTAGTTTAACTAATTTCCCCTCATTTCACTATTCCCTCACATGCTTATTTGTTGATTTCCCCATTATCCCTATATCAGTGATAAATCCCATTTTCCTTTCATTTTGACACTTACCCCTTGGTTTCACACATTTCCTTAGTAATTTCCCTTCAGAAATGATCATGCTACCCAAAACCCCTTTTCCATAGTATGAAACCCATTTCCCAATTCAAATATTACCTTCCCCTCGTATTAATTTCCCTATCTCCCTTCAAAAACCCATAAAAACACCCTTATCCTACATTTTTACCCCCCTGGCATTATCTAATTAATTTCCCCACTTTATATTTCCCCGACAAACCCTTTTTTAGCCCACCAACCCTTGGTATGGTTAGAAAACCCCACCACATAACCCCTAGTCCCACTTTATTAACCCACTACTTATAGTTAATCCTGACCTTATACACTAATTAATTACAATTTGGTGTAATTAAACCCTGGGCCCTACAAATCCTTTTCCCGATTCCCTCCATGCAGCTTAACCATGCAACAGTCATCCAATCTCCTACCCTCAGATCTAACAGTACGCATCCATATCGTGTAAGTTCTCCCTCCGATCGATAGCAGCTCAAGAGCATGCGATATTCGCTATTTTGCCTGGGCGTTGTTCTGCTACGTGTCGGTCCCAGGCCAGATCATGTGTTGGCGAAAAATATTGCCTTCCCTCCGAAAGTGATGTGATGGTCCAGAAAGCCAACTCCCCGCCCGAGCCAAAAATTTTCCCATTGTTCATTTATATTTTCCATGCCAAAACATGATTGTTACCCATTAAATGCCATAAAAGCCCCAATTTGCTCTTTTCACTTGTTTTTCATGTCAACTACTACTTAAGCCATTTGTGACACCTTGAACCTGAAAACAATCAAAATGACCACCGTTTGCCACCTGAAGAAGCTCCGGACACCCAATTCAACAAACCAGTTCAGAGTTGAAGCCACCGTACCCTTTGCATTGACCATTGAACCCAGTTTGCAAGCCAGACCGCCAATTTCCAGGTATTCTTGGGAAATCCAAAACGACCCTTCAATTTGAAAATGCACAGTATAATTCAAAGCTTAATTAACTGAAATAAATTCAGAAATTTGTCTCAATTGAAGACAAGCTTATTTGTATACCCCAAACCATCCTTTTACAGTTTGTAATTGCTCACTCACTGTACCAGAAACTCCTAAAACCTCATTTCTAGAAGCTCTACAAGCCTAATTCATATCTCTAAACCTAGTTATGGCTTCCCAAACCTCCTTGGATGTGAGACCTCTGCAAACTCCTCACCTAGACATCGATCACCTTGCATTAGCAGAAAAAGATTTTCAAATAAAGGATACTGCTTCCCCTGCTTACCTTCAAAAGCTCCACTGCTAGAGTAAGGATAGATTCTTAAATCAGAACGATGTCATCCACCTTTTGGAATCCAATTTTCCCAAATATTTGTTTCCAGAAGTACACTCATTCCCAGAAATCATCCATTTCTGTCATGCTTGCTACATTCCTAGCCAAAGAGATGTTGTCACCCCTAACTAGCAAGTGTTATTTACCATCACTGCAGAATCTATCAACCAAATGCTTTAGGTCCAACCAAACCCTAATGAGACCCCACTGTATATTGGAGACTTGCTGGACCAATATGTCAAGTTGGACCTGGCCAAAATAGCCCAAATTTTCAAAACTTTCATCATAGAGGAATGCCATACTCCCATAGATAGTCCCCCTTATGTTGGCACCATTTTTTCAGAAAGAGGAAGAAAGATTATTACCATGCTTTCTTGCATCTTAGGATATACCACAAATGAGCATGTGGATGAGTTTGTCTTGGCCTCTCTTTCCTTCTGTAGCCCAGGAAAGCCTCCTACTGTTATTTATAACTATGCTCAGTTCATTGCAGACAAGATGCATGAACAATTCACCAGACTACCAACTGAGACAGTTTTCAAGTATTCTTTTGTATTATTTCACATGTTTTTATATTATCAATCAGATAGATTCCCTATCAGCATCCAAAAGCTGGATACCAAAGGAAATCCAAGGTCAATTATTTATTGGACACCCTTTATACATAAATACTCCATTGCATTCACCTATAAGGACCTCATTGATTCACTTGTCCATCCAATCATGAACATGCTAACTAGTAATCCTCAACCCAGAATCAACCAAGAGATCAAGAGGGTCTTACAGTTGGCCAAGAAAAACAATTTGGGAGGCTATTATTTGTACCAGAACCACAGAGAGATTAGAATTTATGGATGCTAACTTGCCCCTTACAAACTTCCCAAATACCTCTCTATGAGGATATTTGCACTAGAATATTTTACACAAATCATCAATTCTGATGAAGTCAACTTTCTTGCAACTGGGAAGAAAACCCAATTCAAAACTAAAAATCAATTGGGCCCATTCATTTGTAATAATAGAGGAGTTGGACCAAAGGCAAACAAGATGTTACAACAAACGAAGTTCAAAAAGAACTTTATGTTGCAGTATGACCCTTATGGAGTCATAAATAAGCTGAGAAACAAGGTCAAATTGGGACTTTTCATCCACCATCCTAGACCGAATATTGAGAGGTTTTCCAACCAATCAAAATTGTTGGAAAACACTCTAGTTGACATGGATAGCACAGTAGTGGATGTAGAAAATACATTGATTTATGTAGATAAACAAATTGACGAAAGTTCTTTCCTGCAGGTTCCAAAACTAGGGGAACCCATGAATATTCCTCCTATTTTGCAAACCCCAACAAATGAGGAGAGAAACCCAAAGAGAAACAGGGAAGAGGGTTCTAGTTCTTATATGGAAACCACAGGTGAGAGGTTTGAGCTCAGGAAAAGACCCAAGCTGAATCTTGTAACTGAAAAGGAAGAAACCATTGGATCAGTGGAAATCACTGACACTGATACAATGGTGGAAAGAAGAAAAGGCACATCTACTTCAGGAGAAAGACAACAACCTTCCAAATCTAACACTCAACTGATTAAGAGATAGCTCAATGTTGAGGTTTCTTCTTTCACCAAGCTAGCAGATAGAGAAAAAGACATCAAGGACAAAGACAAGGAAATCAAATTGAGAAATGAAAAGTTGAAGGCTAAAACCTATGCTCGGTATTTCAAGCATACACCAGCAAATCCAAGCAGGTTGATGTCAGCTTTTGACATCAAATCAAGAAAATTGTAGGTTTCCTTCATGCTTCCAAGTGTCCGGTAGCCAAAGACATCAGCTGACTACAGGAAAAAAAACTTTTACGTGTTGGCCAGGGATGTTCATCCTATTGACCAGATAGAATTCCACAAGAAGGCAGGAGAGATGATCTGCTCCACTGTGACAAGAAAGGCCATGGTTGCACATAAGCTGCAAGCTTCATTAGACAACATCACAACCCAATACAAATTGGAAACGGCCTCCTCATAGGCCAAGGACAACAGGATTAAGTCATTGGAGGAATTGGTAATTGAGCTAGGACATGATCCCAATGACATCAAGGCTGCTAAAAAGTTGATCAAGAAGAAGAATGAGGACATTACAGCTCTAAAAAAACAACTAAGACTTCCTCATTCTGAGAACCCACAGACAAAAGAGGTCCTAGAGATCCAAACACATCAAGAAGAGATCATTGACTTGGTTTTACAATTAAATGATCAATTGAAGGAAATGGAAAAGGAGTTAGATAGCTTGATACAGTTAAAATAAGCTAGTCTTCAGATTGTTGGGTTGTGTTATATTCTTTCCACGACTAACCTACGTATTGAACCGGGGGGTTAGAGGGGGGGCGGAGCGCCCCCTTCGTTGCGCCAATTGCGTAGCGGGGGGTCACAGGGGGGGCGGCAGCCCCCCCT
>APFE031758294.1:39778-62937 GCA_000404065.3 Pinus taeda | reverse complement strand
CATGGTTTTGGACGCGATGGTTTTCGGTCCATGGTATTGGATGCTTCGGCATGTATAAATATGTATTGTAACATTGAAAGGAATATAATGGAAAATAAAGCTGGTAGTCTTGGTTTTGAGATCCAGTGGGAAATCTCTGTGTATATGTGTTTTATGTGTTATGCTCTCACATTTTTATTTTTTTTGTGATTTAGAATTCGTATGCAGGTAATTTCTGTACGGGGTTAAAACCTACAGAGATTTCCCCTGCCACTATTATCCCAACAATTACTACTACAGTACCTTCCACTTTTTCAACATCATTAGCTCCTACAGATCCAATGGCTACAACACTTTG
The DNA here is from genome assembly GCA_000404065.3 of Pinus taeda. Classification (NCBI taxonomy): domain Eukaryota; kingdom Viridiplantae; phylum Streptophyta; class Pinopsida; order Pinales; family Pinaceae; genus Pinus; species Pinus taeda. Next base: position 62,600 of record APFE031758294.1, on the reverse strand, counting down.
AGCTTCTACAACGTCTACATCAACAACAAGGTCAACAGGTGATGAGGCTAGCAAATTGGTCAAGGAAATGGAAGACATATCCATTCAGATAATCAAAATGAACAAGGTCAAGGAAAAGGTGACAAGTCTAGAGACTCACTATAAGCTTGCACAGATCATGCACAAAGAAGAAGTATAGAAATCAACCAGGATGAATGAAAGAATAAAAATCTTGGAGAAGGAATTGACTTTAAAGGAGCCCCTTGGATAGGCTAAGGAACAATTATGGGCCAATATGATTGACTCTGTCAATGATATTTGGCCATCCCTTCAAGTAATTTTTGAGCAAATTGACTTGGTGAAAGACTAAAAACATAATTGGGGGATATGCCAAAGGAAGAAACAAGGATAATTCACTTCCTTAAATCCAAAAATAAGTATGAATTGCAGGAATTAGATATACCTGACACAACAGGTACAATACTAGAAGTAAAAAGGATCCTCACCAAGAGGAATTTAATGCTAAACCTTGGAGATAAGTGCCAAACCATGCAACTGGCTATAGACAGGTTCATGGCTAAATTTGAAGTTTTGAGGCAAAAGGGTCTTCCCAATCCCTTGGTAATAAATGATAAGATAATGCCACAAGGTGACTACAATAGAAGAGTTATAGAAGCGGCCAGGGATCAAGTGAACACTTCATCTATGAAGGGGATGCCAACTGGAAAGGTCCTATACCAAACTTTTGAGAACTTGTTTTACCTCCAACATGAAGTAAAACGCCTTTTTGTGAATAAGCCCACTTTCACCAAGTACACAGAGGCATATGAGATTTATAGGAAAATGATAAATATACAATTACCAGATCCAGAAACATGGGAGAAATTGAATGACTTACTGTAGAAATACACGGTAAAAATGTAAAAATGTACAAAAGGCATAGTAAAAGGAGAATGACAAGCCAACTAGGTAAAGAGTATCAGGTGAAAGTGTATCAGTTGAAAGATCAAAATGAAAAGAACATCCAGCATGAAGACCAACAACAAAGTAGAGAATAAATGGCAAACTATCAGAGCTTAAAGACAACACAACCTAATAAAAAGGGACAACAAATAGTAGTTCAATAGTTGTCTCTGTCTTCTTGCATGAAGATATTTCTTTCTCTTGGATTAATTCCCAAGATAGTTTGGGATATTTTGTAATTATTTTTGTATAAATACTTCATAATTTGAAGTATTGAGTGTGGATTTCTATACATTTGTAGAGATATTTTTATCATAAACCTTAGGGTTATTGTACCAATTTTTCAAATAATAAAACTAGACCAAGTAATAAAGAGATTGCATTAAAGGATTGATGTGTTGAGCTATCACGGTGAAGTATTTTCTTTGTAAAAATTGTTATTTTCTTATGTTTTTCACAAACTTGAATATTATCTAAAGTTGAATGAATTTAATGCAAATTTATCTCATAATTTGTTTAAGTACACCCTGTTTTGAATATTTGATCATTTCCATGTTTTATTTTGATATCTGGATCTGAGAATCCTTAATTTCTCTCCCATCCCAGTTGACCTCTTTTACTTTATTCATAATCTGACCTAAGGAACCCTTAATTTCTCTCCCATCCCAGTTGACCTCTTTTACTTTCTTCATAATCCGACCTAAGGAACCCTTAATTTCTCTTTGGATCCAATTGAAAACCACTTCACCATCCAGCCTTGAGATCTGAAGTAACTCTGCTATCTTGCCCTATAGACACTGTTTTTAGAACTTGATCCAGTCCTGTTTGCTTGATATTTGACCCCATAGCCCAATGGTAAAAGACACCCCTCTTTTCATCTAAATAAGTGATCCCACCACCAAATCCAAATCAAAACCCAAGCACAATCATAACTAGCCTAAAATCAAATAACTAAATAAAGTTAAATCATAAAGAGGGAGCCCTCTCTGAGAATAAGGAAGGCTAGATCCTAATCTCCAAAGTAGGTTTGTGGTTACCTATAATCATTTCTTTCTAATCAACTCCAGAGAAATATTGGATTGATAACACATAGGTTTTTTGTAATGTATTAAAATGTACTCAATTGTAACACCATGGTCCGAATGTTTTAGACTTAGGTTTAATACATCATGTCTAAGGTGTTAGGTTAATGTGTTAGGTCTTAGATATTTAGACATAGGTTCTAAGGTTTAGGTTTAGGATTCAACATTTAGAATAGGTTTATTATAATGTTGTAACACCAGAAAGCATCACCATGTCAGAAGAACTTAAAGAAGGTCATGACGACCATGAAGACCGCATCAACCATTGACAACATCGGTTGAACTAAAAATCAACACTAGACAAACTCAACCACTGACGATGACTAAAGATACCAGACACTGAATTTTGATGACGAAACTTAACCTATGTAACTGATCTGATGAGATCCTCCTAGATCATCCATGGATATTGATTCCTATGGCTAGCTGGGAGAAGGAAGAGGAGTGTACAAGCCTTGCTTCTTAATGGTTGGGTTGGCGATGGCGTAGGCAGTGCAAGATCTGATGTATTTCCCAACATCTAGTTGGAGTTTGGGCCAATAAAAGTAATTTTGTAGTACCACCATAGTTTTCTCCACACCAAAGTGTCTTGCGACCTGACTGTAGTATGGCTCCCAAATTAGCTTGGCACGCTCACTTGAAGGAACACAAAGGTGGCCCAGGTAGCATAATAATGCATCCTTAAGGTGCAAATCAGGAACTTTATTTCCATCTACTAGCATCGTGTATGTGGAGGTGAACTTTGGATCATCTTTGTATAGTTGTGGCCATCCAGATGTATCGTGGCCACAAGAGTTGACAATAGTAGTTAGTGGTGAAAGTAGGGGTCAACTGAGGAAGTCTACAACATTATTGGTGGTGTCATTTTTGTATTTAATGTTCAAGTGGAATTTTTACAAATATGTAGACCACTTATGATGGCAATTGTTCTGCAACTTTCCTTGTGTCTATATAAACTAAAGAGGTCAGTGATCAGTGTGGATGACGTACCCTTCCCTAGAATGTAATGATTTCATTGACGGCAATCCTACATGATGCAATACATATCTTTATCATAGGTGGGGTACTTCCAAATTATATCAAAAAGTGTCTCACTGTGATAGGCCACTGGATGCCCATGCTGGGTGAGGACTACCTGAATAGCATAGTCTTAGGCATCTATCTCAATTTAAAATGGTTATTGTAGGTCTGGTGGTGTGAGTACTAGTGTAGAGAAGGGTCAATGCTTCAACTCAACGAACACCTTCTATTGGGAATCAGACAAGCAAAATTCTTCTTTTGTCCCGCCCTTAGTAATTTGTCTCGAAGGCCAAGTGAAATAGGAGTATCCCAACGTGAACCCTCGATAAAGATTTACAAGGCCCAAAAATCTACGAAGCTTCGTTAGAGTGGCGAGGGCTTTCCAATCCCAAATTACTTGGATATTAGTCAGATCCACATGCACTCCACGCTCATCTATGATGTAACCCAAATATTGGACCTGACTATTAGGCCCCTAAACTACTAGTGTAACCCCTTATTGCTATTAGTACAACCCCCTTATTATATTTTTGTACCCATGTAGTCCCCATATTGTTACTATTGTGCCCCATAGAAGCCCACTATTATATTATTGTGCCCATACATTATTTTTTTTATGTCGGCTTTGATTATATTGTGACCCCTTAGAATCCTATATATAGAAAGGAGGTCTTGTCATTTGTATCATCCAAGAATTGTTCATTTGTGTAATGTAATGGAGGTTGCCCCCTTGAAGAGGCTTATTTCTAAGGTGTTGATCTATCTTTTCTATCTTTTTGTGAGTTGGTTTCATAACATTTGGCATCAGAGCTTTGATTCTAGGGTTTCGCTGCTCCAAACAGGTCATCGTGGCATTTGCGCTATAACGTTTTTTCTCCAATGTTTCAGATGCTAAAACAAAAACCCATTTGGATTGAAATCGTTCTGAAGCTCGAGTCTGAAATTCAAAGATTTTCGTGCCATATTTGCGAAGATATGATATGAGGAAGTTGGCCTTTTTGTAGACTCCTGAATTACATTCCAAACAGGTGACCTGGGGAAAATAGTCATAACTTTTGTTTTAAGAATCACATTGCAATTTTGTAAGAATTTACAGAAAGAGGATGGACTTTAGTTTCTTGGGTATATTTTTCAGATCCTAAGGACGAAACATTGACACATGGAACTTCATACAAGTTTGTTCTTCTGAAAAGGTATATAATCAAGTCATCTTGGGAGATTGTACATAACTCTTTCTTGGAGAATCTAAATTTGATCAGAATGGTGGCATTAGAAAGAGGACGCAGAGGGCTACTGTAGATCATGATTTCAAAATTGGAAGATCTAAAATTACAGAGTTATAGTAACTTCAAGATCGAGCTCCTAAAATCAAGAAAAAGTGCGATGAGGAAGTTTGATGACAAGGATCTGGTACATTGGATACTACAGATGGAGAAATATTTTGATCTACATGGTGTACCACTATTACAAAAGGTATGTATTGTATCTAATTATTTAGAACTGAATCAATTTTTATGGTATAAAGGACTTTGTTCTCGTAAACCACTTGTCATGTGGTCAATTTTCACGGAGGAAATGATAGCACATTATGAGGATACAAAGAGAAACACTTTCTTTAGCCAATTGATAAATCTCAAACAAAAGTGTTCAATGGAAGAGAACATTGAGGACTTCTAAAAATTAAATATAAGGGAAAATGATATTCCAAAGAAGCAGAGGATTGGTGTCTCCATAAGGACTTCAAAGGATAACATTCAACATGAGGTTTGTCTTTGGGAACCTAATTCATTGGAGAAGGCATTCAGGTTGGCAAGAAAAGTGGAAAGAAAAATTATGGAAACAATGAATTCTACCCCTCACAACTATAAACATGGAAGTGTTGTTTCTCCTAACCTTCTACAACCTACAAGGGTGACGCCATGGCAATTGGAAGAAAAAAGAGAAAACGGGCTTTTTTACAATTGTGATAGCAAATGCACTAAAGGTCATAAGTGTGCTGAGAGGAAATTAATTTACATAGATTATGAAGAGGAGGAAGAAAAGGATCAAGAAACATCAAAAGAAGAGGATATACACTAAGAACCAACCCCAGAGAAAGAAGAAATGAATCCGACCATATCTTGTAAAGCATTGGCAAGAATTACCACTCCTCAAACTCTCAAGATAGAAGGACATATCAAGAAGAAAAAGGTTCAAGAAGTGAAAGATCACATCGAGAAAGGAGAAATGAATCCAACCATGTCTTGTAATGCATTGGCCAGAATTACCATCCTCAAACTATCAAGATAGAAGGACGTATTATGAAGAAAAATGCTCAAGAAGTGAAAGATCACATCGAGCATCAAGAAATGAATCTGACCATATCTTGTAAAGCATTGGAAGAAATTACCACTCTTCAAACTCTAAAGATAGAAGGACATATCAAGAAGAAAATGGTTCAAGCAGTGAAAGATCACATCAAGCATCAAAAACAAGTTCTCCAACTTTTAAAGGATAACGCCACTTTGGTGCAAAATCGAATGAAACAACAGGTAGATCAACATCGTAGTGAAAAATGTTTTGATGCAGGTGATTGGGTATTTTTACTACTACATCTCAAGCAATCTATTTATGAGAAGGAAATGTTGGCAATACTATATGCATTTAAGAAATGGTGACCTTACTGAATGGGAAGACACTTCAAGGTAAAAATGGATCATGATAGTCTTAAATACTTTTTAGAACATCTATTATCTTTAGAAGAACATAAAAAATGGGTCACAAATATGTTTGGTTATGACTTTGACATCATCTATAGAAAAGGGAAGAAAAATTTTGTTGCAGATGCACTCTCAAGAAAGGATGAGGACGTGGAAGCATTATTTTGTGCTATTTCTATTATCCAACCAGATTGGATAAACGAAGTAAGGGATGAGTGGAAGAAGGACGAAGAAGTGTGGCCACTCATTCAAAATTTGCAAAAGATCCCAATTCAAACAATATTGCCAGAACTTGAAAAGGAAGGAAAAATCATAATGGAACCTGGAGCAGTCACAGAAACAAGAACCCAACAGCTACGAAATCGATCAATTTCAGAGTATCTCATCAAGTGGAAGAACTTACCCGCTGAAGATTCCACGTGGGAGGACAAGAATTTTATACAGAAACATCAAGAACTACCCAAGCATTGAGGACAACACTTTTTGAAGGAGAGGGGCATGTTAGGCCCCTATACTACTAGTGTAACCCCTTCTTGTTATTAGTACAACCCCCTTATTATGTTGTTGTACCCATGTATTCCCCATATTGTTACTATTGTCCCTCATAGAAGCCCACTATTGTTATTATTGTGCCCTTACAATATTATTGTTATGGCGGCTCTGATTATATTGTGACCCCTTAGACTCCTATATATAGAAAGGGGGTCTTGTCATTTGTATCATCTAAGAATTGTTCATTTGTGTAATGTAAAGGAGGTTGCCCCCTTGAAGAGGCTTATTTCTAAGGCGTTGATCTATCCTTTCTATCTTTTTGTGAGTTGGTTTCATAACACTGACTCATGCCAAAGGTGCATCTCTCCAAGTTGGCACATAGTTTGTGCTACCGAAGGGTTTGAAGGACCTGCGGAATGTGTTGCAAGTGTTATTCCCAACTCTTGTTGTAGATGAGGATGTCATCTAGATAAACAACCATGAATGAGTTAGTGAAAGACTGCAAGATTTCATCCATTAGCCTCATAAAAGTAGCAGGCGAATTTTTTAACACAAAGGGCATAACCAACCATTCAAAAAAGCCTTCCTTGGATTTGAAGGCAATCTTCCATACATCTATGGGCTCTATTGGAACCTAGTGATAGCCAGAATTCAGATTAATGTTACATATATACTTGGCCCCCTTGCATTAGGGGACTTTTGAGGTCCAAAATGGGCCTCCTAAGAAAAATGTACAACCAAAATAAACTTTATAAGAACCAATAGGATTCAAGATGATGATGTCAACAATTAGGGATGATTCACCATTTTTGGAGTAAAAAAGTAAAAAGATTAAAAAATAATAAAATAATAAAACTACATTTTCAACTCATATTTTCAATTTATCTCCCGAAGGTTTTACTGAAATTTTGAGCGGGATTACTCGTTGGATGCAAAATTTAATTACTCATCCAAAGAGTACCCATGTTGCATACTTTTGATGGACCTTGCTACACAAAAAATGAGAAATACATGAAAAATCGTGATTGTAATGACGTTTTTCATGTATTTCTCTGTTTTCGTGTAGCAGGGTCCATTGAAAGTATACAACATGGGTACTCCTTGGATGAGGAATCAAATTATGCATCCAACGAGTGTTTCCACTCAAAATTTGAGTAAACCCATAGGGATACAAGCTGAAAATACAAGTTGGAAAAATAATTTTTTCTTTGTCCCCTCTAGATTTTGATGATGTCATCTAATCTTGTTTTTATTATTTCCACTATTATTTTATAATTTCCTTAGGAAGCCAAGTTTAGACCTAAAAAATCCCCTAATGAGTTGGTCTTGAAGGTCATCAATCCATGGGATTGGATATCTATTCCTGATACTGATTTTGTTTAGTGCCTGATAATCAATGCAAAACCTCTAGGTCCCATCCATCTTCTGTACAAGTACACTCAGGCTCCCACAAGGCAAGGAACTTGGTCGGATGTGCCCTTTTTGTAGCAACTTCTATATTTTCCACTTGATTTGTTCATTTTCCATAATGAAGTGGCGATATATTGGCCCATTGGGTAGAGGTTCTCCGGGAGTCGAAAAGATTGAATGCTTGACCTGACAGTTCAAGGGTACTCCTGTTGGTGAGGAGAAGATGTCCTTGTATTCTTCCACAACCGTATCCACTTGCTTCTGCTGCATAGAGGAATCCTTCCTGGGGTCCATGGATGTGGCTATGATCTTCCCCTCACTTTGAGAGTGAATTAAAAAGAAAACAAATGTCCCAATCTGGGAGATGATCTTATTGCATTGCTTAGTAGATATGGCGATAGGTGGGGCTACCTTCGGTATCCTATATAACTTACTACCCCAAGAAATAATAATAAAGTAGGGTCTAGACTCATATACATCATGTCACTTCCACAAGTATGGTTGTCCTAATAATACATCACAAACTTCAAGATGAGAAACATCACACAGTACCTCATCGGTGAAGGACTTAATGTTGTAGGGAAGATGACACTACTCGCTGATGTGAAGATCTCGTCCTTGGTGAAGCCACCCGATGGTGTATGGATGTAGATGTGATGTAGTCAGTAGGCCCTGTCACTTCACGACCTCTACCGAAATGAGTTTCTTTTGGCTTCCATTGTCAATAATGAACTATAGGAGACAACCCTTCACCCACATATGTGAGCAAAATAGGTGTTCCCCCTCCTCTAGATCTTCAGGCTCAATATTATGGACCTTGATGGTGGCCACCATGGCATTGAGCTCCTCATTAATATATGCTTCCCTTTGTCATTCCCCTTGTCAGGTTCTGACACAGATTCGGAACATGCGTCTCACTTGGAAGTCTTTAGCCATTAGGGGACTTTTGAGGTCTAAAATGGGCCTCCTAAGAAAAATATACAATAAGATTCAAGATGGTGATGTCAACCATGGGGGATGATTCACCATTTTTGGAGTAAAAAAGTAAGAATATAAAAAAATAATGAAATAATAAAACTACTTTTTCAACTTGTATTTTCAACTTATCTCTCTAATGTTTTACTCAAAATTTTAATTTGGAGTACTCGTTGGATGAAAAATTCAATTCCTCATCCAAAGAGTATCCATGTTGCATACTTTTGATGGACTCTGCTACATGAAAAATGAGAAATACATGAAAAAATGTGATTACAATCACATTTTTCATGTATTTCTCATTTTTCATGTAGCAGGGTCCATCAAAAGTATGAAACATGGGTACTACTTGGAGGAGGAATCAAACTATGCATCCAATGAGTGTTCTCGCTCGAAATTTAAGTAAACTCATAGGGAGATAAGTTGAAAATACGAGTTGAAAAAGTAGTTTTCTCTTTTTTCCCTCTGAAATCTCATGATTTAATCTAATCTTATTTTATTACTTCCACTACTATTTTATAATTTCCTTACGAGGCTCATTTTAGACGTCAAAATTCCCATAATGTCGGCCACTAATGACTACTTAGAAACACTCACTTGTATTGTGAGTGGAGCTCTTATGAAACTCACCACCACTCTCTCGTGTCCTTTGTTTACGTAGTGTTTTTGTTTGCTTGTGGCTTTGGTGGGTTATCCTAGGTCGACCCTACTTGGATTTTTCCTTTGCTCTATAGTTTAGGGTTTCCTTTCCCTTACTTCAGATTCACAAATCAAAAGTTTCTCTTTTTCTTTTAATTTAAACTTCTACTCAATCTTGAGAGCGTATCAGGACATCATTCTAAGTGAGGAGATGTCTAGGAACTCCATCTCATCCTAGATGTGCCTGTGTAGGCAGTCGCGATACTTCAATACCAAATGTTTCTCAGACTCCTTGATACCCAACTTCCTGTAAAGGGTATGAAAAACATTGGTAAACTCTGGCACATCTTGGTACCTTCCCTCTCGCAGCGTGGTCCACTTTGTGTATTTATTGATCAAGGTGGATATTGTTGGCCACCCGCCTATTCCACTTGGAAACCAACCATTATTTCTTTCAAATTTTCAGTTTGTTTATTTGTAGCACAATTTATTATTTTTGCCAATTTTTTGGGTCCTAAACATCCTGAGTCGTTTTAAGGCCCTAAATGATGTTTTTGGGAAAATTAGGGCCAACCTGGGTGATAAACTAATGTTTGTCACTCGATATTTATAAATCTCAGATAGATATTTCTAACGAGGTATTGTGTGCATCAAACGGAGATGGTATGCCAAAGTTACGACCCCAGGAAGTTGATGTACCAATTTACCCAAACGAGACCCATAATTTGGCGCTTCATCTCTTAGGGTTAGGTTTTTGGATGTTTATGGTTTTCCATTGTTTCTCAATAATAAATAGGCCTTTGAGCCTCATTGTAACACAGTTCAGAGGCATGTAGATGCCACATATCTTCTCAAAGAGAAGCTACCATTTCCCGAGCTAGTTTTATTTACATTCTATTTGTAAGCATATTTCAGTATTTGATATTAATGAAATGAAGTGTTATTTTTGTCGCATCTCTATATTTATGGTTATACCTATAATTTGTTGTGTTCCTATTTAAATCTGGATCAGTGGTATCAGAGCAATCTGCTCTTTCTATGTTTGTGTTTTCATGTCCCCAACGAGGTCGGGATATAAGGAGTTTGGCTAGCTCTGGTTGAACCTTTGCAAAATGAGCCTCACAAACCCCGATGACCACCCATGGGGGAAGAAAAGAAAAGTGAGGGAGTGGGATATCCTATCAAAATATTACTCAAGGAGACCCTCGAGAAACAAAGGAATGTGATGATGGATAGCATTACCCAGATCCTTCAACGGTTGCCCATCAACGATGCATCCACATCCAGTAGCCACTTTGGAGGCTCCACTCCTTTTAAGGTACAAGTATGAAATTCCCATATTTGAGGGCCAAATCGATGCAAACGTCATAGCTAAATGGTTAAATCCGCTAGAAGGATTTTTTTTTTCATGATTTTTCCAGCTGTGAAAATATTAATTTTTCTCTTCTCAAAGCCTCCCCCCACGTTAAGGATACGTGGGAAACCTACTGCGAGTAGAAGGATGAAACTACGCCCTCACTATTTTCTATCACACCCACTTGGAATTCATTGCAAGACAACATCAAGGAGAAATACTACCCTATTGGGAGGTATGAGGATAAATACATAAAGTGGACCACTCTACGATAGGGAAGGGACCAAGATGTGCTAGAGCTTACCAATGTTTTCGATGCCCTTCGCATGAAGTTGGGTATCAAGGATTCTAAGAAACATTTGGTACTCAAGTATTGCGACTGCCTACATAGGTACATCCAGGATGAGATGGAGTTCCTAGACATCTCCTCACTTAGCACGGCATACCGATATGTTTTCAAGATTGAGCAGAAGTTTAAACAGAAGAAGCGAGACTTTAGATCTGCGAATCTGAAGAAAGGGAAAGGTTTCCCCAAACTGTAGAACAAAGGACAAAGCCAAGGCAGGGAGGCCCAAGACAACCCGCTAAAACCAAAAGCAAAGAACAACATGCGAAGCTGAAGAAGGACATGGAAAAGTGGTGTGAGTTCCATAAGAGCTCGACTCACAACAAAAGTGAGTGACGGGCCAAGCAGTCACAAGTGGCCGGGCTAAAGACTTCGCAATCAGATGCATGTTCCGACTCTAATTTAGAACCTGACAAGGGGAATGAAAAAGGGAAGAAGATTATTGTTGCAATGCACAACACCATCATTGCCACCATGAATATTCAGAAGGAGGAACCTGAAGATCCAAAGGGCGAGGAGCACCTCTTCCGCTCCCAGATGTGGGTAAAGGGTTCACCGCTGTAGTTGATTGTTGATAGCAGGAGCCAAAAGAACCTCATTTTAGTAGAGTTCATGAATCATCTAGGCTTATCAACCATAACACACCCATAACCATACACCATCGGGTGGCTTCACCAAGGACGGGATCTTCACGTCAGCCAACAATGTCGCATTCCATACAGAATCAAGTCCTTCACGGATGAGGTATTATCTAACATTTCTCCCCTTTATGTTTGTGATGTATTATTAGGCCACTCATACTTTTGGAAGTGACATGTTGTGTATGAGTTAAGGCCTCTTGCTGTTATTGTTACCTTGGGAAATAAGTTGTACATGATACCGAAGGTAGTAACGCCTACCATCATATCTTTAGTTACTACAAAACAATGCAGTGAGCTCATTTCGAAAACTGGGATTTTTTTTTTTCTTAATAATACACCCTCGGGTAAAGAAGAAGATGGTGGCCACGAACTCCAACCAGGGCCCCTCTACACAATAACAATAGATGGACAGGGTCATGGAGGAGTACGAGGGCATATTCACCTCCCCCACAGGGGTGCCTTTGCAATGTTAGGTCAAGCACTCAATTGATCTGACATCAGGTGCGTCATTTCCCAACGGACCAATCTATCGGCGCACCACTCTGGAGAACAATGAAATAAAGAGGTGGATTCAGGAGCTGCCTTAGAAATTTCACATCTAGCTGAGTTCATCACCCGTTGGAATCCCAATCGCATTGGTATAGAAGAAGGATGGGACTTAGAGACTCTATATTGACTATTGTGTGCTAAACAAGATCATTGTCTGGAATAGGTACCCAATCCCATGGATTGATGACCTTCTGGACCAACTCAAAGGGGGGTGAATTTTAGCAAGATTGACTTGAAGTATGGATATCACCAAGTACCAATCAAACCCTCCAATGAATGGAAGACTACCTTCAAAGCCAAGGAGGGCCTTTTGGAATGGTTGGTTATGCCTTTCGGGTAGACAAATGCTCTTGTAACCTTCATGAGGCTAATGGATGATATTTTTTAGGCATTCCCCAACTCATTTATAGTGGTGTACTTGAATGACATACTGATCTTCGGCTAGAGATCGGAAGAGCACCTCCACCACATCCGACAGGTTCTCCAAACACTACAGCAACACAAGTTGTGTGCCAATCTAGAGAAATGCACTTTTGGCATGACCCACATTTAGTATCTGAGATATATTATTGATGAACGGGGGGTGCATATGGATCTATCCAAGATCGAAGTCATTCAGGATTAGCCAACCCCGACCACTCTGACAGAGCTCCGCAACTTTCTAGGTCTTTCCAATTTCTAGCACAGGTTCCTGTTGGGTTCTCTCATATCACTTGGCCCTTGAGTCAAGTCACCTAGGGAGGAGTGAATGCAAAATTATTTTGGTCTGAATCTCAACATAAGTCATTCACAAAATTCAAGCATTGCCTCTTCTCTACACTAGTGCTCACATTAATAGACTTGGAACAACCATTTGAGATCGAGACAAATGCCTCTGACTATGTTATTGGGGTAAGCCTTTTTCAACAAGGGCATCCAGTGGCATATCATAGTGAGACACTTTCAGAAACAGTCCAGAAGTATCCCACTTATGACAAAGAGATGTATTCCATTATGCAGGCCTACAACCAATGGAAGCATTACATTTTGGGGAAGGAAATGGTAATCCACACAAACTACCGACCCTTGCAATTCCTACAGACGCAAGGGAAATTTCAGAATGATGGCCATCAGAAGTGGTCCACATACCTACAATAGTTCCATTTGAATATCAAGTACAATCAGGGTAGCACCAATAATGTTGCATACTGCCTCAGTTGACAACCAATAATGGTGTTAACCACCATGCTCAACTCTTATGGGCACGAGACTTCTGATTGGCCACCTCCCTACAAAGTTACCCAAAATTTGGCCACACATGCCAGATGCTCTTGGAGGGTTAGCAAGTTCCATGTTTTCACCTCCAGGATGACCTGTTATGTCGCCTGGGACACCTTTTTGTTCCTTCAAGTGAGCATGCCAAGATGATTCGAGAAGCGCACTACAGTCAAGTCACTAGTCATTTCAAGGTCAACAAAACGGTGGTAGTACCCTAGAAGTATTTCTATTGGTTGAATCTTCAACAAGATGTTGGCAAGTACATCAGATCCTGCACTGCCTACGCCATTGCCAAACCGATCATCAATAGGCAAGGCCTCTATACTCCATTCCCAACCCCTAGTCAACCTTGGTAATCCATCTCCATGGATTACATGGCAGGTCTTCCTTCTACTAAGAATGGAAATGATTGTGTTTTTGTTGTCGTCAACAGATTCTCGAAGATGGCCATTATGGCGCCCTATAAGAAGAATATCATAGCATAAGCCACTGCTAAACTCTTCTTTGAACAAGTGTGGGTACACTTTGGGATCCCACAATCTATTATCTCAGATCAGGATAGCAGGTTCCTAAGTACATTTTGGTCTAGTCTCTAGTCGATGCTGGACACCAATCTCACTAAGTCCATAGATTTCCATCCCCAAATTAATGGTGAGACAGAGGTCGTCAATAGGATGAGCGTACACATTCTGTGCATGTACAACTTACAGTATCCTTCCCCTATGTCCAACACAACAATAAACAGTCTCTCTACAACTCGACTGGCCAAAACCCTTTTCAGATGGGCTTAGGATTCTAGCCCTTATGTCCCATTGATGCGGCCATACCATTTGCATCTACTTAGGCAAATTTAGTTCATGTCTAGTCGAAGCTGATAAGGAAAAAAAATTCATTGAGCACATACAACACATCCATCAATAGGTCCATGACATTCTAGAGAAATCAAATGCCAAAAACAAGCAGCGTCATGATCAACATCGGGTGCCAAACAAGTTTCAAGTGGGTGACAAATTTTAGTTGTATTTGTATTAGGAATGCCTTACTGAAGCCTATCAGAAACTTAGACCTCTCTAATATGGTCCTTACACCATTGCCAAGGTTGCGGGAGATGATAATTTGATTTCAGCATTCCCCCATTCCTTGGCCTACACCCATTGTTCAATGTGGACTCCCTGCAACCATACTTCTCACCATTGTTGGACACATCAGACATTGCAAAACAGCTCACACCTACATAGTTAAATCCGGACTGCATGGAATAAGCCACAACTGATTAGATCATGGACACACAGATCAATAACACCCAATAGTAAAGGATCCAACTATATCGAGTTGTCATAGCAAGCCAACTCCTTCACTAGAGCAAGTGGCTCACTTAGGACCAAGTTCAATAGAAGTTTCCTCATTTCATGGAGGAACTCAATGCAATGGGGAATGTTTCTTCCTAAAGGGGGAGGAATGATCTAGGTGGATATTGGTGGCCACTTGCCTATTCCACTTGGACCCCCACTATTTTTTCTTTCATTTTTTCAATTTCTTTATTTGTAACACAATTTAATGTTTTTGGCAGTTTTTTTGGGTCCTAAACTTTTGGAACCGTTTTGAGGCCCTAAACAAAGTTTTTTTGGGGAAAATGGTGCAAACATGGGTTATAATTTCATTTTGGTCACTCAAAAGTTTATTCCTCGAATAGATATTTCTAACGAGGTATTTTGCACGTCAAACAAAGATCGTATGCCAAAGTTACGACCCCAGGAAGTTGATGAACCAATTTACCCAAATAGGGGCCATAGTTTGGTGCTTCATCTCCTAGGGTTAGGTTTTTGGATGTTTAGGGTTTTCCATTGTTTCTCAATAATAAATAGACCTTTGAGCCTCATTGTAACACATTTTAGAGGCATATAGCTTCCACAACTCTTCTTAGAGATAAGCTACCATCACCCAAGCTAGTTTTATTTCCATTTCTGTTTGTAAGCATATTTCAATATTTGATATGGATGAAATGAATTATTATTTATACTACATCTCTGTATTTATGGATATACTTGTAATTTGTTGCCTTCCTGTTTAAATATGAATATTTTATCCTCATAGCTCCCGATAGGGTTGTACTTCTCCTTAATGGTGTCTTAAAATGAATTCCAGGTAGGTGCGGTTGAAAAGAGTGAGGGTGTACTTTCATCCTTATTCTCACAGTAGGTTTCCCACCAATTGTTGACGTGGTTTTCCCGGCTGCAAAAATCATGAACAGAAAAATATCCTTCTAACAGATTTAACAATTTATATATAGTGTCTGCATCCATCTGACCGCCCAATATGGGGATGTCAAAGTTAACTTGTACCTTAAAGGGTGTGGCAATTCCATAGTAGTTTTTGCAAGGATATGTGTCACCCTTGGGTAGCCACTGAAGGATCTATGCAAATATTTCCATCATTGCATTCCTTTGTCAGTCAAGGGCTTCTTCGAGCAAGATTTTGAAAGGATCTGCTACCCCCTCGTCTTTCTTTTCTTCCTCCATGGGAGGTCATTCAGATTTTCGAGGCTGGTCTTACAAAGGTTTGACAAGTTTGAGCCCTAACTCCTTATATCCCGACCTTGTTGGGGACATGCAAAGAAAACAGAGAAAGAGCAGATCACTCTGATACCACTAATCTGAACTTAAACATGAAGGCAACAAATTACAAACATAACCATAAATACAAAGATGCAACAAAATTAACACTTCATTTCATTAATATGAAATACTGAAATATGCTTAGAAACATAATGGAAATAAGACTAGCTCGGGCAATGGTAGCTTATCTCTGAGAAGAGATGTGGTGGATATATGCCTTTGTACTATATTACAATGAGGCTCGAAGGCCTATTTATTATTTAGAAACAATGGAAAACCCTAAACATCCAAACACCTAATCCTATGAGATGAAGCATCAAAACTATGGGCCCCATTTGGGTAAATTGGTACATCAATTTCCCGAGGTTGTAACTTTGGGATACTATCTCCGTTTGACCTACCCAATACCCTGTTAGAAATATTTATCTTAGGAATACAACTCTCAGGTGGCCAACATTAGTGAAAAACACCATATTGGCTCCTATTTTCCAAAAAAAAAAATCGTTTATGGCCTCAAAACAACGTTGGAAGTTCAAGACCCGAAAAACTGCCAAAAATAGTAAAATGTGCTTATATTACTGAAACCGAAAAAAAAAAAAAAAAATAAATAAAAAAAAAAAAAGAAAAAAAAAAAAAAAAAAAAAAAAAAAAAAAAAAAAAACAAAACAAAACAAAACAAAAACAAAAACAAAAACAAAAAGAGACAATGGTGGGGGTCCAAGTGGAATAGGTGGGTGATCACCAACATCCACCCAAACCATTGTTTTAGTCCATACAACACTTTCTTAAGTTGACACACATGTGACTCTCTGTCGAAGGTCTCAAAACCTTCATGTTGCTCAATATACACCTCTTCCTCAATCATGTCATTGAGGAATGTTGTCTTTTCATCCATCTGATGTATCTTCCATTCCATCTACACTGACAGTTCTAGAATGGATCTGATAGATGAGTACCTTGCAACAGCAGAAAAATTCTCATCGTAATCAATCGACTCCACCTGAGAAAATCCTCTAGCCACAAACTTGGCCTTGTATTTCTTCACACTACCATCCACTACTTGCTTTACCTTGTAAAGCCATCGAGAACTCACCATCGACTTGTTTGTCAATCTTGGGTACACATCCCAAACATTGTTCTTGACAATGGAGTCATACTCATCAGCCATGGCATCAACCCAAACTGTTTGTTGCAATGCTTCCTCAAAAGAGGATGGCTTAGTCTCTACACATCCTCTAATTAGATCCATGTAGCCAGTGTACCTCTCTATTCACCTCCTCTACCTGCACTGTGATTTGGGTGCTACCACATTCTCTCTAGCATCACAAAATAACCTGACATCCTCTCTGGTGCGCTTTCTTCCATCTCTGGAAGACTTTGCATGAGTGGGTGTCTCCACTCCCTAATCCTCTGCATGTGGCTACTCCACATCAATCTGAGGTTCCTCCTTTGGAGCTAAAAGGTCCTCAACCGAATGTAGTTGAAGCTCCCTCTATAGGGAACATCCCATGGCCTTCTCTTCATCGAATTTTACATCCCTTTGAACCATTATCATCCTGTCGGTTGGAAGGTACACCCAATATTTGTGAGGTGTATTACTATACCCCACAAATATCGCCAACTCAATTGTTGGCTCAAGATTCTTCAGTGCAACTTTGGTTACATGGAAGTAGACTGATGAACCAAAAATCTTGAAGTGACCCAAATCTAATTTCTCCCCTGAAAAATCCTCTTTCGATGTGCTCATTCCAAGAATTCAATGAGGGTTCTATTCTACAAATAAACATTTGTGTTGCATGCCCTAACCAAAAATTGTAGTGGTAGGACCTGATCATGAAACATCTTCTGTGTTGCTCCTACGATGCTTCTGTTTTTCCTTTCAATCACCTCATTTTGTTGTGAGTTATGAGGTGTTATCACTCCTGAGAGATTTAACCTTCGTGCCAGTATCTTTCTCAACCAATGATTTAAATTCACAAAACTTTGCAAAAGCCTGATCTTTCTTTTGAATGAAGAAGATCCAACACTTATGAGAAAACTCATCAACAAATATAACATAATAACTGTGCTTAGCCATGGATGTTTTCGAGAATGGTCCACACACATCTGAGTGAACTAGATCAAGGATCAATTCTTCTCAACTATATTTGTCATGGAAGGAAGCTTTGGTGTATTTTCCCAAGGTATACCCTTTCTATATGTCTACCTACTCTAGCGTACCATTGGGAAGATCGGTAGAAATTTTCTGCATGATCTTCAAAACATCACGATGCAAGTGACCCAATCTCCTATGCCACAACTCACTGATGTCTCAGCTCTGCACCTTCTCTGCTTTTGTGCTTAAGGCAACACAATCTTCTACCTCCAACTTGTAGAGATTCTTCACTAGAACCCCTATCCTCTTCACCTTTCTTATGGCTATGTGACAAAGGAACTCCTTTCCCTTACTAAATATCACATCATAGCCTCTATCCTCCAACATGGCAATATATACCAAGTTCTTCTTCAAACGATGAACATACATAACATCTAGAAAAGTGGGGAGAACTCAGCTCCCTTTGAAAGACAACTGTACAGAGACTGATAACGATATACCTCCCATCATCACCTATCTCAATATGCATCTGGAGATCCTTCTCCTCCAATTTACTGAAGAGATCTTTGTTACCTATCATGTGGAAAGAGGCTCCATTATCTAGGTACAATACACTACCTATCTTCAATGACACCATACAAGCAATGAGGGTAAAGTACAGTTTGAATTGTGAGGCAAGAGCCTCACCTGCCACTCCTCCTAAGGGCTTCTTATCGACCTTCTTGAGCAAACACTTTGTGGGAAAATGTCCCAGTTCATGACAGTGAAAGCACTTGATTTTCGACATGTCCTTCTTCTTTCCTCCTTGACAAGAATCTGATTTGGAATGGGATTCCTTCCCCTTCCCTTTCTTTTCCTTAATCACTAAGGAACAATTTTCCTCATCATCATCCTTTAATGAGGATCCGTCTCTGATGTTCCGCCGAATCTCTTCCTGTACCAAATTTTACCACAACCGTTCCCAATATCGTAGCTTCTCCCTCTCATTTTTGAAACTAAGTCCTAGTAACTATGCCATTTCTTGGGAAGTCCTAGAAGATCTAGGCTCACCATATCGTCATCGGCAACAATAATCCCAAAACTTCCAAGATCATCCCGACAATGAATGAAATTGGTCAAGTACTTCAGAATTGAGTTTCCCTTCTCCATCTTGATATTTATGATCTTTCCCTTCAGTGCCAACTTCCTATGGTCACTGCTATTTTGAAACAAATCTGTCAATTCCTTCCACATTGCACATGGAGTGTCCCTATTATGGATACTCAAGATAATGTGGTCTCGAACTCCTTCTAAGATAATCCTTCTCTCCTTCTCCATACATCTTCTCCATTCATCCATATCTTTAGCATCAAATGTTGGAGGCTTAGGAATGTCATGATCTATGAATTCCTTAAGGCCATTGTCTTCCAACACTGCCTCCATCTTGTCCTTCCAAGATATGTAATTCGAGTTGCCCTCTAGGGTATGCTCAAGTTGCAAACCATAGAATGACGTATTACTAACTCTGAAGTGTGAACTTGCAAATTTGATTACACGTGCACACCAAACTCAAATTCTCCTCTTCTATATTGTCTTCAACTCCGATACCATGTAGATTTTTACTGTAGATTCAACAACTTATGTGATATGCTAAAACATAAGACAAAAATATACTCTAATCTTCAACGGAAACCAACATTGATCAATGAAAATAATAAGCAGAAAAGGAAGAGTATCAATCGCACATAACAAAATATTTCTCTGGGGAAATCAATTGCCAAAAACCTCAACTATCTATATTGGATTAACCAGAAGAACTGAGAAGAAAATACATTGTTTATTCAACCCGAACAATTCCTGCACTAGTTCAATCTAACTCTCTACTTCACAAGCCAACTCAATCCAACACTTATCCAATTTTACTACCTTCCAAGCCCCTACTTCCTTGCAAAATCACTGAGAGAATTAGCCCATATTTAATTGGGAAATCCACTCTCCATAACTATGCAATCCATCCATAGGCCCTCAACTGATTGCATGCACCATTTGTACAACTTGGAAAATTATACAATTGATAGTACATTGTCCCTAAACTGTAATCTCAACTAGGTCTTCCTTTGAACTCACATGCATGAGTTATTTATGAGTGAATCTTCAATTAACTAGTGTGGCACTGAGGATGCACTAGTGCACTTCCCCACTATTAGACTCCTACTAGTTCCTCCAATAGTTAGAACTACTTTAACTGACTATGACTCAGTTAGATTGAGTTCTCTAATTAGAACTCAAAAGAACTCAACCTCTGCCCCTAAATGTAGGGATCACTCTACATGACTCTAGATAGACTTTCAACTCAAATTTCCTAAGTCAATTAAGTAAATTTTACTTAATTAACTATTACAAGTTACTATGAGAATAGAATTTCGATATAATTCACAATTTAATTCAACAACAAATTAAATTGGAATTTCTTGTTGCTATTTTTGATATTTTGTCTTACTTTGTGTTTTGTGTCTTCCTATTCATTGCAACATCCTAATTATGTTTTATCCATATCCTTAAAGCATGTTAGTATCATCTTATAGCTTATCATTAACATCACATTTTCTCTTACAATGTCCCATTTGTGTCCTTGACATATTGTAATTGTCTTACAATCTCTTCCAACATCCCATCTATGTTCAATCAGTATCTTAGTTTCCAATTAGCATGTAAACATTGTCTTTTTAATGTTTATAGAGTATTAATTAATTATCCAAATAACATTTTAATAATGACTACGGTAAGTTATGTTAGGAGGCTTATGTGTATTATAAGTTAGTCATTTTTAAAAGTGAAATTTCATCAATTTTATTAGATTTTAAATTTTTTAAGAAAATTAAGTTAAAATTTTCATACCTTAATTAAAATAAAATAACCTGTAATCTAATTTATGAATATAGCTATGCATATACTTATTTTTTCTCGTAAATATAAACATATTGCATGAACATATTATAGGTTTTTTCAATATTTTCACTAAATCGAGGATGATGATTTTTTTTTTTTTTTTTGGAATATTCACTATATACAGATGATAATTAATAGCCATTACTCTCGGGAAAACCATGAAGTCTCAATTCAAGTCATGCAATTTTGTGTAGGAAAAGAAAATGTTTTTAATACTTTACAGGAATTCATTTTTCACTTCTTTTTATATGTAGGTGGTATATCATGTTGCATATTAGTGTGTAGAATTATTTCAATGTATTACTAAAATTATTCTCTATTGCTATTTATTTTTATTGTAACTTCCCTCTAATTGATATGAAAGTTCGTTTTTTTTCTAGATATTCTACTATGAGCTTTTCTATATAAATGTTGTCAATGATGTGCATGTAACATTAATGGAATAGTGTTGTTTCCAAATATAAAAGGAGTAACAAACAATGGATAGTTTATTTCCAAAGATAAATGATATAAAATTTTACATATATGCTTTGATAAGTTTTGACTTATAAGTTTTGAAAAATACAAATAGTGGTGTTGGGTAGGTTGGTGTGTTAAATGATTAGTGGATTAGGAGGCTAGGTAGGTTAGTGGAGTATGTTAAAGGTTAGGTGGGTTAGTTAACTTTGTTGGCATTATCACTAATGTGTTGTCCTTGATGGAAACCTATTTGATAAAGATATCAACATGATAGTTATATAGATTCTATAGATGGTATGAAAAGGGAAATGATAAATCAGAGATATATGAATGTTAAAAGTGAAGTTTGTGAGGTTATACACGGATCCTATGAAGAATAGCCACGTACATACACTGATCCTACAAGGTAAAGTCACATACAAAATCCGAACCATGGTATTTTGGATATCAGGATTCATTACCATGGTATTGGCCCATAGTAATGGGTGCGACAATGATTTTTGATCATGTCAAAGAATACCAACGATATTACTGAGGAAATTTTCTAAGGTATTGGCTAGGGCTAAATATATATAAGGAGATAGAGATCAAGGTGTTATGCGTTCAAGTAATGATTTATACATATGTGATCTGATTTGGAAAAAGTGTGCACCAGGGAGTAAGGAGAAGACTCTGATCTAAAAGATCTAGAGTTTTTTTGACATATATGTTTAATTGAATTACTTGTTGCAAATGTCTAAGTACCTAGCAATGATGAAACTATGATGAATCTATGTGTTGTGATCTAAATAAATTAATCAAAATTTTGTATTATTGATAGTAAAGTTTGCGGAAAGTGAAATTGTCTCTGTAGCGAAAGTTTTTAGATCTGCACACATGTGTGTTTGGGAATACTTTATTACGTACATTGATCCATCTTTTCAGGGTTGTGTGTATATTCATAGATAAAGTTTGAAGATCTGTGTGCAAATTTTGTGCACAGCAAGCGTATATATACGTTGGTATGTCTTGAAGTTGATCCGAATGGAAAATGGCATCAACCCATGGTACTCATCCACCCATATTATTCATTGACCCATGGAATTTACCCATGGTATTGTAAATGGCATCTGCCCGTGGTATTGTAAAATCCACTCATGGTATTCATTCACCCATGGAATTGACCCGTGGTATTGTAACTGAAAAATACTATAAGTACCAAGTCACATTTTGTAAAATGACAGATTGTCCGCCACAATGTAGCCTTTACAGTTCAGAGGCATGTAGCCACACATCTCTTCTCAGAGATAAGCTACCATTGCCCTAGCTGGTTTATTTCC
>APFE031758294.1:9740-39228 GCA_000404065.3 Pinus taeda | reverse complement strand
GAGGAATCCAGATCTGGTATTTGTTTTTGTAAATTTTGTACCAAATGTTTCAGATCTGATCTGCAAAGTCGTCGCCCAAAAAACAATTCCTGCAAAAAATGAAAAAAGAAAAATTCTTCCTGCTTGACCCAAGAAAATCCTCTGTGGAGGTTTATTAAAATCCACTTGGGTTTTAATAAAAAGTTTCTTTGTGGTTTTGTTTATTGGGCATTCTCCTATTTTTCTTCTGGTAATTTCAAGTTTTCAGATCTTGGGGGTCTCTCCTCCCAAGGTCCATTTCAATCTTTTAGATCTTGGGGGCCTCCTCCCAAGGTCCGGATCATAAGTAATCATGAATATATGGCAGGGTTTGCAATGTTGCTAAATGATGACTTTTGATCAATTCAATTATTTTTGTTGTTGTTTGTCAATGAATTCTTAATCATGTTGATCTTTGTCTACCAATGTTGATAGAGTTGGTTGTTCATTATTGGAATAGTGGTTAGTAATGATGCTACAATAATCTTTGATTGGTTGAGTAATCTATGATTGGGTCAATGATCTCTGTATGGTTCAATGGTTAATTTAGTGTTACAGTGATTCATGATACAATACTCAGTGTTTTCATATTAGTACGCAGGTATTATACAGAGGAAGCATGTACATATGTGAGTCTTATTCAATACAATCACATACAAAACTTGAATTTTTTGTTTATGGTTGGGTTTTGTATTCAGTGACTTGATGCTTTAGAAATTTAATTGATTTGCAGTGTGATAGTGTCTCAGATTCAGTGCTTCATTTGACATGTTTTTTTTGGTTTATTGTTCATATGGGTCTAGTTTAAACATTTGATGAAATGTGGCATATAGGTTGTGTGATGGTTGTTTGACAAGTGGATCCAATTTGAAACATTATGAAAAGAGGTCCACAATGAGTTGAGCGTTGCAGCCTTAAGAAATGGAGTAGGAGTGTCTTTCTAGTGGAATCAAGTAAAACAATATTACGGGGTTGTATCTCATTTCCAGTAGCATCTAGAGAATAAATGGATGTTGTAGCCCCCTGTAGGTGGGCGCATGCGTACTGATAAGAGTCTACATCATTACAAATGTAATAAAGTTTTTTCTTTATATCATAAGAAAGAAGACAAAGACAACAACAATGATGGTTTTCTCCCACATTAGGTTTAGACTAAAAATCATGGTGTTCTATGTGTGTTGTTGTGATTTCTTTATGTTATTTATTACATATTTAAAAGTAATTAATATAATAATATAATGATGAAAGATAATCATTTAATAAAATACATGAAAAATCAGTAAACTGGATATACGCATGTTTCTTTCTCCCCCCCTAGTATTTTCCCCAATAATTGGTATCAAAGTGGGTCCCTTAGAAGAAGTTTGATCATTTATAGGGAGATCCATCAAGATGAGTAGTTAAGAAGGAGAATTTTCTATTAAGCCACCCTTGTTTAATGGAACTAACTATGTATTTCAGAAATTTAGAATGAGAGCTTATTTGCAGGCACTTGGAACTGATATATGGGAAATTGTTGAAGATGGATATCAATTCGCATCCTCAATTCCCACAGATGATGCAAGGAAGAAATAATATGAGACCAATGCAAAGGTAGTTAATTCTATCTTAGAAAGCTTGGATGAATCAGAATTTGTGAAGTTCATGCAACTGACTACCGAAAAAGTGATATGGGACATGATTATCGAAAGCTGTGAAGGAGACACTAAGGTAAAAAAACGCTAAACTTCAAACATTTAGAACTCAATATGAGACCCTTAGAATGTGTGATGATGAGAGTATTGCAAGATTTTTCCTTAGAGTAGACGAGATCATTAACTCATTGGTGATGAAATAAAAGCTTCCACTATTGCTAAGAAAATTATAAGGTCTCTAACTTCAAAGTTTGATTCCAAAGTCTCTACCGTTGACGAAATGGAGGATTTGAAGAATATCACTATTGAAAAACGCCATGGGATATTAATAGATTATGAGATGAGAAAATGGGATCCATCAGATATCAAAGAAGCAACATTAAAAGTTACATATAAAGGGAAGGAGAAGGAAGAGCTTAAGGAAACAAGTTATATCTCATAAGCAAACTTTGTGAAGAAAATTCAAGTAGGAACTGGTGTGTTCAAATGTAAGATTCCTTTTAAATGATTTCCTGTGGAAGAGTAGGTCATTATGATACTAAATGGCCTTATAAATATAATCATGAGAAAGGGAAGAATGTTCCAAAGAGGAATATTAGAAGAACTTTTGATAGCAAGAAAATTTTTTATACTCATTAAGATAGTGAATATTCTTCCAATAATGAGGACGTTGAATCTGATGAAGATAATCAATGGCTTATGGCATTTGAAGAAAAGTGTATAGATGAATTTGATGACGTGTTTATGGATGCTCTAGAAGAAAAGGAAATTTGTATAAAAGCTACACTTATTGAAGGAATAAATTAGTTAAAATTATGTCTAGAGGAAGCTAAGTTAGATAAAGAAGTTTTGAAGAAACAAGTTCTTGAAAAGGAAAGACACTGTGAAAATTCAGAACTTGAAATAATTGGCCTAAGAAAGGAACTTGAGAAAACAAAGTCTCTGAATTTTAGGTTTGCTAAGGATCTTGTAATTTAGAAGAAATCAACAAAGTAAAATGTTCTCCTCTAATCAAGACAGGTCTTAGATACAGTTCAAATGGTGAAACATCAAAAACTATGAAATCTTTTGAAATAGGTATAGGAAGCTACATCAATACAGTGAAAGGAAGCAACTCTCAGAAAAAGGATGAAAGATAAGATAGTTCTCATGAAAAAAAACCTTACCATAATCAAAGGGCAAGTTAATCATGAAGGTATTATACTCCCAGGTACTCCTACTTCAATTGTCAAGGCTTCACTTGTCATATTTTTGGTCATAAAGTTGATCATTGTGTTTCTTATAAAACTATTATGACTAGAGAAGCAAGAAAACAAAAGAATGAGATCGAGGCAAATAAATATCCTTATAATGTTTTCTCACCACTTCAAAAGTAAATTGTATGTTCTCTTTGCAATAAATCTGGTCATAAAGAAACTAAATGCAAAAGCAGAATGGAGCCATCTACCAGCATGAACATAAGACAATGGCACCCAAGGTATGGAAAACAAAAATTACACTTTGAAAATTGTGGTTTAGCCTTGTATGCACGAGATCAAGAAAATGTGTGGTACATTGACAACAAATATTCAAAGCATATGACAGGTGACAAAGATAAGTTTATTTCTTTTAATGAAATAAAGAAAGAAAAGAATGTAACCTTTGGTAATAATTCACCTGCTTCTATCAAAGATAAAGGAACTATGTTGTTAAATAAAAAGGTCAAGGTTGGAAATGTATTATTTGTTGATGGATTAAGGCATAAATTTTTAATTTTTAGTAAAATGTGTAACCAAGGGCATGAATTTCTTTTCAGATCAAAGAATTGTGTGGTAAGAAATCTGGATACAGGTAAGATCACAATAAAGGGAACAAGAACTTCAGGAAATGTCTATGTCTTAGAAGGTGGCCAAGAGCATTGTTATTTAAGAAAATCTAACTAAATTTTGCTTTGGAATAAAAGGTTTGGACACCTTATATTTTATCAACTATACAAATCAAGCAGAATGGGAGTAGTTTGTGACTTTTCCAATATCTCTCCACCTGAAAATAACATCTGAAAATGATGCCAATTTAGTAAGAAAACCAAAGATTAGTTTAAAGCTAAAGAAGGTACTTCGAGTACACTACTTGAACTTATTCATACTGATTTATGTGGTTCTATGAGAGAGAAGTCTCCTCGTGGTGAAAAATACTTCATATTAGTCATTGATGATTTTACAAGAATGTGTTGGATTGACTTACTAAAACATAAATATGAGGCATTTGATAAATTTAAAGTATTTAAGGCTCTAGTAGAAAATGAGTTAGATGTGAAAAACAAATTTCTTACATCTGAGAGACAAAGAGAGTATATATTATATGAGTTTTTCAAGTTTTGTGAACAACATGACATCAAAAGACAGTTTTCCATAGCTAAGACTCCTCAACAAAATGGAGTGGTAGAAAGAATGAACAGAACAATCCAATAAATGGCACGTGACATGCCTGATGAGTCAGGAACACGTCACACCTTTTAGGTAGAAGAAGAACATACATCCGTGGATATTCTTAAGAAAGCTCATGTTTGAGTAAACAATGATAAAACTCCACATGAAATATGGTATAGTAAGCCCACAACTATCAAACACTTCAGAATTTTTGGAAGCAAATGTTACATAAAGAAAAATAATGATAAGCTTGGAAAGTTTGAATCTAGATCTGATGAAGGAATCCTCCTTGGATATTCTTCTAAAATAAAGGGATATATGTTATAATAAAAGGCTTTAAAATATTGTTGAATGCATAGATGTTATGATTGATGAAGCATCCATAACTACCAAAACATAAGCACGAATAGATGACTAACCTCTCCCTACACAATCCAAAAGTTACATGAGAAGGAAATAGAGAAGAATCAGAAGAAGGAAATGAAAATATAGACACATCATAAAACACTCCACTAAGGTATGTTCAGAAAAAACCATCCTGATTCTCAAATTCTAGGTGAAAAGGAAGCAAGAATACAAACTAGAATAACTCTTGTTGGAATTTCTAATAACTTAGCCTTACTATCCAAAATTGAACCTTAAAATTTGAATCAAGCAAGAAATATGAATGTTGGGTTAAGGAAATGCATGAAGAACTTGATCTAATAGAAAAGAACCATACATGGGAATTAGTACCAAGACCTCATAATAAAAATGTAATTGGGAAAAAATGGGTATTCAAGAAAAAACTGAATGAAAATGGAAAGGTTATGCTCAATAGGAAGGGATATACTTTGAAGAAACATTTTCATTTGTAGCCAAAATTGAAGCCATAAGAATTTTTATTGCATTTTCAAGCTTTCATAACTTTAAGGTATATCAAATCAATGTTAAATCTGCATTCATAAATGGGGATCTAGAAGAATTTTTTTATATTGAACAACTTGAAGGGTTCATTCTTGGCAATGATAAAAATATGGTGTGAAAAATTAAGAAGGCATTGTATGGATTAAAATAAGCTCCTCGTGCATGGTATTATCATCTAGACAAGTATCTTTAGCAATAAGGCTTCAAAAAGGGGTCTACAAATAGCAACCTATATATCAAATTTGATAAAGATAAACTTTTGATCATTTTTTTTATGTACATGACATCATATTTGGAAGAAATGTATAATCTATGAGTCAAGGATTTTCTTCAATTATGAAACAAGAATTGAAATGTCTCTACTTGGTGAACTAACATACTTTCTTGGCCTTCGAGTTCAACAAATGAAGAATGGTATCTTTCTGTCTCAAACCATGTACCTCAAACGAACTTTGAAGAAATATGGAATGGAAGACTACAAGCTTGTGTGCACACCAATGGTAACAGGATACAATCTTAATCAAAATGATGATTCTCCTTCAGCTAATCAACTAGAATACAGATCTACGATTGGAAGCTTACTTTATCTTATAGGTACAAGACTAGACATTATGTATGCAGTTGCCATTACTGGTTAGTTTCAAGAAAATCCTAAGGAAACTCATCTCCTATCAGTTAAGAGAATATTAAAGTATCTGCAAGGAAGTCAATATTTTGGTCTATGGTACCCCAAAAACACAGACTTTGCACTTCATGCTTACAAAGATGTAGATTAGGTAGGTTATGTTGATGATTGCAAGAGTACTAGTGGAGAAGAATTTTATTTGGGACCTTGCTTAGTTTCATGGTTCAACAAGAAACAAGGTTCTATTGCTTTATCTATTGCTAAGGAATAATATGTTGTTGTTGCATCTTGCTATACTCAACTTTTATGGATGATCCAAACACTGCAATATATTCAAGTCACTTGTCCTCAACTTGTACCCATTCATTGTGAAAATACTAGTGCCATAAGTATATCTAAGAATTGTGTCATGCACTAAAAAACCAAGCACATTCCAATCAAATATCATTTTCTAAGAGAACAAGTGTTGGAAAAAAAGGTCAAATTGGAGTATGTTCCTTCAAAGGGACAAGTTTCAAATATATTTACAAATCCATTTCCATGTGATTCCTTTGAATATCCCAGGAAAAAATTAGGAATGAATCCTGCCTCATCACTCTATTGATCATTTTAATAGGTATATCATTTTTAGGGGGGAGTTGTGATTGTAAATTACTTCAATTTACCTTATGTACTCAGATGGTGTGAAGGATAGTCATGTATATCAACATTTTATGAGTTAGATAGACGCATATACATCTCAGTGATTGATAAAAAATGGCACAGATTCAGGGGAAGCCTCCTATATGCATTTACCATTTCATGTTTGGTCTTGTGTTTCTAACATTAGTTTGTTGCAGTATGTTGGTTCATGGGGAGAAACTATTATATCCCTATAGTCACTTGTTGACAATATGGTTTCATAAGCATGTCTTGTTACATATCCTTGCTGATGTTAAGATACTACTACTGTTACTGTTGGAGATTTATATGTTGTTTTTCTCTCACTAGTTATCAATGATACATGGATTATAAATGTTAAGGTTATGAATGATGACTATCTATTGGCATGCTTGATGAGGAGGATGTGTCTAATATGGTTGGTATTGATGATTGGTTGTTGGTTGTTAAATTTACTTGGTGATGCTTAGAACAATTGCATACTTAGTACCATGTTAATGATGTTGAATAGATTGATGCTCCATTTCCCTATCTTAATTCTTGATGAATGAGGATATTCATGTTGTTGTCATTATGACTTGTATGTTGTTGCAATCAACTGCTCATGTTGCAGGTTCCTATTTGGTGTATGGTGGTTGTTGATGACTATCATGATATTGCTACCTCATTGATTGAGGTCCTTGTTTTGGTTATAAATTTCATATATGTCTCTTGATATAAAGGTCATAAAAAAACCCAAATTATAAATCATTGTAAATTTCAGTCACATATGGGCTCTTGGAATCGATTCATGTCATATGTGTACTCCCATTATGTTGGGACATTGTTGTAATTTTTTGGTCCAATATGTACACCCTAATTTTTTGGGTGATTGATGTAATAATGCTTCATTGGTGATAGGAAAGGTCATATCTATTGAGTCATAAATCCTTGTAATTTTGTATTATATCCTTAGAGGATCCAACATAAACTCAAGGGAAGCATGGTCAATATGCAGTTTTCATATTCAATAGATCAAGAAGACAATGATCCTCTCTACAAAGGGGGAGAGAAGCCTCCATTCAGAATTGGTTTTCCCTTTTACCTTGATGTCAAATGGGGAGAGAAGCTTGGTGTTTGAAGAAGAATGCTTGGAGAAGTTTGGTAAGAAGTTTTGGTATTTGCAATTGAGTTTGCAAGCATTTACAGGTGGTGACAAAACACCAAAGTGGTTGCCATCAAGTACAAAGGGAAAATTGTTGGCATTATGGCTAATGTGCTGTCCTTGATGCAAACCTACCTAATAAAGATATCAACATGATGATTATGTAGATGCTACAAATGGTATGAATAAGGAAATGATAGATCATATATAAATGAATGTTAAAAGTGAAGTTGTAGAAAGTATACACAGATCCTATGAAGAAAAGTCACATACATATGTTGGTCCTACAAGGGAAAGTCTCATATAGAATTTGAACCACTGTATTTTTGATACTAGGGGTCATTACCATGGTATTGGATCATATTAATGGGTGCGACAATAGTTATTTGATCCCGTCAAAGAATACCAATGACATTACTAAGGAATTTGCCTAATGTATTGGCTAAGGCTAAAGTTATATAAGTAGGTGGAGATCAAGGTGTTATGAGTGCAAGTAATGAGTTATACATATGTGATCTGAATTGGAACACGTGTGCAAAATGTCTAAGTACCTAAAAATTAAGAAACTATGATGGATTTGTGTAATGTGATCTAAATAAATTAATCAAAAATCTATATTATTGATCATAAAGGTTGCAGAAAATGAAATTGTGTTTGTAGTGAAAATTTTCATATTTATATGCTGATGTGTTTGGGAATAGTCACATACATACGTGGATCGATCTCTGTGGGGTCACATATATATTTTGAGCTAAATTTTGCATATTTGTATGCAGGTGTTGTGCATGGTAAGTGCATACATATGTTGATATGTCTTGAGGTAGTCATGTATACATGGAAGGGTTTGGAGTGCTTCTAAATGATGACATTTGATCAATTCTATTATGTTTGTGGTTGTCTATCAATGAAGTCTTGATCATGCTGATGTTTGTCTAACAAAGTTGATAGAGTTGGTTGTTCATGATTGGAATAGTGGTTACTAATGATGCTACAATAATATGTGATTAGTTGAGTAATCTATGATTGGGTCAGTGATTTGTGTATGGTTCAATGGTTAATTTAGTATTATAGTGATTCATGGTATAGTAGTCAATGGTTTGAGATTTTTACATAGGTATTATATAGAGGAAGCGCGTACATACGTGAGTATTATTCAATACAGTCGTGTACATAATTTAATTTTGTTGTTTTTGGTTGGGTTCTACATTCAATGACTTGATGCTTCAGAAATTCAGTTGATTTGCAGTGTGAAAGAGTCTCATATTTAGTGATTCAATTTGACATGTTTGTTTGGGTTTATTATTAATATGGTTCTAATTTAAAAATTTGATGAAAGGTGGGCTATAGGTTGTGTGTTGGTTTCTTGATAAGTGGATCTGATTTGAAACATTTTGAAAAGTGGTCCACAAGGAGTTGAGGGTTGCAACCTTCAGAAAGGGAGTAGGAGCTTCCTTCTAGTAGAAGCTGGTAAAAGGAGATTAGCAGGTTAGCTCCCTTCCAATAGGAGCTGGAGAATGAGTGGAGGTTGTAGCCTCTTGTAGGTGGGTTCCTCCGTACCGATAAGAGTCTGCATCAGTACTAATGTAATGAAGATTTTCTTTATATCATAAGAAAGAAGAGAGATAGAAACAACCATGGTTTTCTCCCACATTGGGTTTCCACCTAGTAATCCTGGTGTTATATGTGTGTTGCTGTGATTTCTTTATGTTATTTACTACATAATGAAAAATAATTAATCTACGAATGATTAAAGATATTCATCTAATAGAATACATGAAAAATTAGTAAACTGGATATATGTAGGTTTCTTTCTCTAAAAGAGCGTACATACGCATTTTTCTTAAATAATAGTAGTGTACATATTTCAGAATATAAAATTTGAATGTTTGAAGTTTAAAATACTGATTCACCCCCCTCCCCCCCCCCCAAGTATTTTTCCCAACAAACTTAGTGTTTTATATGGGTTAGGAATGTTGGTTGAGTTAGTGGGGTACAATAGGTAGGTGAGATAAGCTAGTGATATAGATTAGGTGCACTTATGGGGTTCTTGTAGAAGCTACAACACCCTCCAAAATTTTGGCCCACATCCAATTTTAGAGCCTCCTTTGAAAAGTTTTACTTGATGTTTGCACACACTCGCATTCACCCCGTGAGCTCGTATGAGTCTTTGCACCACCTTGCTTGATTTTTCAACATACAACTTTTTCACACTGATAGCAGTGTCATGCTTGCAACTATTTTCTAGTCGTATTCAAGGTCTTCGATTCGTGTGTACATGTTGTGTTTGCTATGCAAACTTCCGTAGCACTCACACACAGAGTCGTATACACTGTCGCGCAAGCGTCATCATGGTCGTCCAACATTCAATCCCAAACGTCGCACTTGTCGACTTGCACTATTAGTCGGTCATGTTGAGCATGTGTGTCTGGATGGTTTGAGTCGTCTCATCATCTAGTCATGTAAGTGTGTGTTTTCAAGTTTGAGTATGCGCGTTTTCACTCGCTCACACACTTAGTGGTTTTTGCTAAAATTATGATGACTAGATCACCCTCTAATAGCTAGACCTTCACCTTTCCATCGACTCGATCGACTTTCATCCACAACAATGCAGAAGCACCCAGTAAGCCATTTCAATATGCGTTTCCCGCAAGCAGATCAATCAACCCTCTTGCTAGTCAACTAGAGAGTTTGACATGATGATTCAAGAAACCAAATATTCAAGTGATGTAATTACTAAAATAACCAGTAAATGCGGTATAGATTGCGAGTCATCCACACTCAATGCCTAGGGGCTATCTAGTAGCCTAGCCATAATTTGGAATTTATAGGACGTTCTCATGTAAAATATGTTTGCTACATTTTGAATCCTTGTTATCCAATTCCACCTGTTTGGATCTGCCAAATCCTACTACCTGTCAAACATTTACATACCACCCCTTCCCAAGGAAAAACACATTTTCCTCCATTCCATTTCCATCATTAATGATTTTATTTCCCCCCTCTCCCTAGGTCTCAAGTGGTGATTTTAACCTAATAAATTACCTTGAAGAAAAAAAAAGTTATAATAATACTCAACATTGATTCTACTGAGTTTCCAGAATTGGTGGCATCCTCTTGCTCTATTGATATGGATACTATAAATGGAACTTTTTCTTGGAATAATTAGATAGAAGGCACTCAGTAAGAGGCCTCCTAGTTGGATAAATTCATGGTCTCAGAATCCATCATGACCTAGGACATCTTCCTAGAAGCATCCATTCTCCGTAGTCATGGCTCTAGTCATTGTCCTATATGTCTTAACACTGACACCAAATCTTGACCCAGGAATAGACCCTTTCATCTTGATTTTTTTTTAGCATCTATATTTCCAAGCCAACATAAATACTTGGTGGGAAGAACAAGCAACCTTAGAAGGCACATTCATTTAAAAACTCTAATAGAAACTCAATTACATCAAATGACAGCTCAAAGGGTGGAAAAAATCAAAATTTAACAATATTTTGGAGTAAAAGGCGATGGAAAATATATAATAAAAAGCCATACTCCATGGTAGATCATAAATTGTAGTTAAAGAGGAGGTCACCACTCTTACCCAACTTGAGGAATGACAAAAATAAGAAGAACTACTATGGAAACAAACATTAAGGGTATGATGGCTTAGAGGGGGGGTAGAAACATGTCATTCTTCCAAAAATATATGCTACAACATCACCATCATAATTATATTTTTTCCCTTAAAATTAATGAAAGACCTAAATGGAAATGGCATTATGATATGACTCAATAGCTAAATTGATATTATCAAGATATTCTAACAAAACCCATTCCCAATAGATAGTAAGTGATTCAGTAGATCATCAAGCATATCCCTTCCTTGGTAACACAAGAACAAAACGAGTCTCTTCTTAGAGAAATATCCTTTAAAGAGGTGGAAGAAATAATCAAAGTTATGCCCTGTAAAAAAACTCCCAACTTTGATGGATTCATCATATATTTTTTCCAAAATTATTGGGTCTACAATGTGCAAGATGTTTGGTAGGGAGTGGAAGGATCTCAACAAGGAATCTATTTGAAAATCCTTAGAAACCACCTTCAGTATGTTGGTTCTAAAGAAATACAAGGTGGAGCACCCCAAAGGATACCAACCCATTGGCTTATGCAATGTCATAAAAAAAGTTAATACGAGAATCATAACCAATAGGCTTAAACCTCTCCTTCCAAGGCTCATATTGCCAGAACAAATATATTATGTCAAGGACATCAAATCCTAGAAGAAATCATGGCATCCCCTGAAACTATCCACTCTCTAAAACTCTCTAAGAAACCTAACATGTTTCTCAAAATAGACATCTCTAAAACATTTGATAAGCTCAACTGGTATTCTCGAAGCCTTTGGATTTGATCAAAATGGATCAAATGGAATGATATCCTAATTTCATTGGCATTCCTCTCCATCCTAGTAAATGAATCCCTTACCATTCCATTTAAATACTCTAGAGGCAACCAACAAGGAGACCTGCTTTCACCTTTTCTTTTCATACTAGCAGTGGAAGGGTTAGGAAGAGTTGTGAAAGTAGTGGAAACTGAGAACAAAATCAAATGATTTTGATTATTTGGATCAAACCTTCCATTAACATATCAAACATTTGTTTATGATACAATGGGAATGGGAATTCCTACCATCCATGAAGCAAGGAGCTTAATGCAAATTCTAGATGAATTCTCTTGAGCATCAAGTATGGAAATCAACAAAACCAAATATCAAGTATTATTTCTTCCAATATTTCATTTTATGCAGAGAGATAGATAGCCAAAACCCTTGGGTTCCAAATAAGAAAACTCCCTTCGAAATACTTGAACACTCCAATAATTTACATCTCCATTAAATGGAGTATATGGGAGGAAATTTTAATCAAGATCAATAACAAGTCGGCAAGATTGACATTTTTCTCTATCAATTTCATATGATGATTGGTACTTCTAAAACAAGTTCTTCAGATGATCCCATTTACCTCTACTCTACACGCATGGAACCAACCTCAATTTTACAATAAATACATCAACTACAATGCTATTTCCTCTAGGGAGGGGCCAACATGGAAAGAAATGGTTTATAGTGGGATGGGATAAACTACGTTTGCCACAAATCAAAAGAGGATTGCATTTCCAAGAAACCACCTCCACGGAAAAAGTCCTTTGACGCAAAAGATGGCCATGATGGATACAAGGAGGCTCATATATATGGAAATGGATATTTCATTGAAAATATGCCCCTAACACCCCCCGTCAACATCTCATCGAAATGCATTTCCCCCTTTTTGGATCCTCCAAGAAAAGGAATGCACCTCATTTATTAACATTGATTTTGGGAGGTAATGGATGGGCACACTGCTCTATTCTTGGAAGATTCATGGTAACAACTCCTAAAGCTCCAAGGAAAACAATAACTAGAAAATATATGCCTACAGATAATTGCGTCAGGTCTAACAAAGATAATAAACTACTAGCATGGCCCCAACACAAATAAAAAATAGAGGAAATGGCTAGCATATGAGGAATAGCACCCCAAGCTAGAGGAGGAATCATGGAATTAGTTCTGGCATAATATTTAACAATGAAAAATCCCATATGCATCCCATCCAAAAAAAAAATTCAATGGGGATATAGTTCAAAAGGATCCTTCACCATCCAAGAATCATATCATTTGGAGTTAGGGAATCAAGAGATAGAAAGAGAAGGTGTCTGGAATAACATTTGGAAACAAAAGAATTGATGAAAAGTATATTTCTTCATGTGGCTTCAGGTTCAAAATAAAACCTTAACATAGGACAATATGTAAAAGTGTAGCCATCAAGAATTTCTAAGAACTTTTTGGAAGGAAACTCACAACCCATAGTCAATATGATCTGTAAACTTCAAAATGGTACTCATGTGCACATAGTATCCAAAAGTTGGTGGTTGGAAGAGCTACTACACTGGGTCTCCTTACAAATTATCAATATTATGGTCATCATTCACACCCACATCTAGATATCGGGGAACAAGGTTTCCGACCTACTTTCTAATCAGGGATTTCTAGACACTTTTCCCAAGATATCCTCCACTTAGCATCTTCTAGGAGACTCTCCTCTCAAGAAGGTATGATATCAAATCATTATGTAGCATATGCAGTCCCTAAATGTGGTGTTTTTCCCAAAAGAGCATGGGGGGGCGATTTGTTGCCATCCCACTTGGCTATTTGAGAGGGGCACA
This sequence comes from Pinus taeda, assembly GCA_000404065.3. Classification (NCBI taxonomy): domain Eukaryota; kingdom Viridiplantae; phylum Streptophyta; class Pinopsida; order Pinales; family Pinaceae; genus Pinus; species Pinus taeda. The sequence continues at coordinate 25,581 of APFE031758294.1, read as the reverse complement.
TGATAAAACACCCCCTTAGTTGTTTATTAAAAGCTTTAGATTGGAATGAGGGGCATCACTGTCTTGTAGTCCAGTGTCATGTTTGTTAAACACCACCTTCATTGTTTACACCCATGTCACATCGGAAATAACTGACTGAAAATTTCATGGCATTATCTAAGTTTTTCTCGTGTGATGAAACATACTCTGCAACCACTAAAAATGGAGTTAATTGTCTTAATAATGGAAATTTAGAGTTATGACTCTACTGACCACCTTTAATAATATATTACCAAGAGTATAAAGGAAATTGCAAATGAAATTTTGATTGTATTATTGGTTAAATGCCTTTTCCAATGTGATACTTTCATTACCTCCAGCTATCAAAAAGGAGTCAAAGGACAAGAAGGATAACTTGTAAGAAATATTTGCTTCACAAAGATAACTTTTCTCCCTCTCAATCTCACTTGACATTCAATATTGCTCTAAAATAGGGCTCTCTCCATGGAGATCTATATCAAATCTTGACACCAGTAGGAGCAATATACTACTATGAAGCATCTCTGCACTTGTCCAGTGACTTTTACATCGAGTAGATTTAACTTAATCTCCCTTTGATTTTTTGGAAAGTCTTCATTTTATGGTGTCTATGCTTGGTATATTACTTCTTTCAGTTATATGATCTTCTTTCCATTTCTATGGACATCCAACTCTCGTCACTGTTGGCATTATGATACATGTGTTGTACTTGATGTCAACCCACTTATAGCAGAACAACTCACTTGTATAGTGGTAACTAGATGAATCTACAAAAGAGATATCAGATGTGACAGAATGCATGGAAATTCAAAGGAATCATTTCAAAAGTAATATGGAAAATTATAGTATAACAGGTCTACTCAAAAGTAACAGGACATTGGTACAGAAGAACAGGAAGATGAAACTTAGTTCTACTAATTAGAATAAAGAATTTAAAGGAAAAAGTTGGTGTAAAGCAGCTTAAGAAGTATACACAAGTCCACTTAGTAAAAAAACATATACACGCTGGTCCACAGAACAAAAAGAGAATATACGTATACACGCACCCCAATAGGAGGAAAAACGCGTACATGTTGGAAAACCAAGGTTTTGGTCTGAAGTATTTGGTCCAAGGTATTTGGTCTGAGGTATTGACCCTAGGTATTTGGTCTAATGTATTGGTCTTAAGTGGTTCTAGTCCAAGGTATTGACAAAGGATCTAAGTATATAAGGAGGAGAAGATCAAAGGGCTAAGTGCACAAGTAATGAATATCTTATAAAGTGTCATATCAAAAGAAAATATACATGTTATGGGTTTATGAGGTTTTGCTTGATCTATAATAAATATGCACCTAAGCATTTGATGATGGATGAGATCTAATGATGGATCAAGATCATAATGACTTATTATTATTGAAGGATCTGATATTGGGCTAGATCTGATTATGTACACCTATTTTATTCTTTAAATATCGTGAGCTGGGTTTGTCTAAAGTTCGAAGGTGCAGCGAAGTTTTGAAGTAAGTATTTGCAAATCTGTACATTGGTCCTCTTTGATGAAGGTGCGTATACATGTCGATTCAACTCATCCAAGTAGCGTATGCAAAAGAAAAAACTTGATCTTCAAGGATGACTGATCTATCAAATCAGTGTTGTTGTTTTATTGTTGTCTGTCAATGAAGTCTTCTTAGATTTGAATGTAAAATTGAATGCATAAGGACGTTGGTATTTGATTGATTGATTGTATAAGTGAGAAGAAGTGATCATTGTCGCTGCCTGTGTAAATCTCTGTAAGTTAACTTGATTCAAAAGTTTATGTTTGTAGTAGTTTTGAAGGTATACGCAGGTTTTATTAACAGAAGTATCATATACATGCAATTTCGGTTCAGCCAAGTAGCATATACACTCTGATGCATAGTTTTTGAGGTTACAACTGGTTCTAAATGATGATGCAGGTTTCTGGGTTTAGCACAGTGTTCTGGTGTTAGTGATCTGATTGTTTAGATTAACTGAATGTTGGTTGATGCAGATGTATTTGATGGTTGTATTACAGTGGTGATTAATATTGAGCTTCAATATTGTTGATTGGTCCAGTATGAAAATTTGATGAAATGTGGCCTTCAGATACTGGTATTGTGATCGAAGAGTATCCAATCTGAAAATTCATGAAATGTGGTCCTTGGAGGAAGAAAGAAGGTCGTAGCCTTCTATAAGTGTGGGCTTGCGTGCTGGTATGAGTCTGCACCAGTACAAGATTGTAAACATATTTTATTATTATTATTAAAAGAAGACAGAAGCAATAGCAACAGGTGGTTTTCACCCACATTGGGTTTCCACCTTAGATCTTGGTGTTCATGTGTGTTGCTTATGTGTGAAGCTTTATTCTTATTTACTACACTGTCTAATAAGTTACTGATGTACTGGCTTAAGATAAACACATGATAAATTTTGTAAATCACAAGTTCTCTGGATATACACTGGTTTCTTTAATCACAGTTGTGTGTACACGCTAGTTCACTTCACTAATGTAGCGTATATAAATATGTTTGGGAAATGAAATTATTAATCTGATAATACTGATTCGCCCCCCTCTTAGTATTGTTTCCAAAAATTGGTATCAGAGAAGATCCTTCAAAAGAAGCTTGATCACTTGAAGGGATATCCATCAAGATGAATAATCATGAAAGCATGGGATCCATCAGACTGCCAATCTTCGGCGGGAGCAACTTTGTTTATTGGAAAATATGAACCACAACCTATCTACAATCTCTTGGAATTGATGTCTGGGAAATTGTGGAAGGAGGATATACATTTCCAATAGCAATTCCTACAGACATGGCAGGCGCAATATGAAACCAATGCCAAAGCTATCAATACTTTATTGGGAAGTTTGTCACAATCAGATTTTGTCAAAGTCATGCAACTCAAATCAGCCAAAGAGATATGGGACAAAATCGTTCAGAGCTATGAAGGAGACTCTCAGGTAAAATGTGTTGAGCTTCAAACTCTCATAATTTAGTATGAAACTCTTAAGATGCATAGTAATGAAAGTATAGCTAGTTACTTCTTACGTATAGATGAGGTTGTTAATTGTATGAAGAATTTGGGTGAAGAAATAAAGGAAGTTACCTTAGTTGAGAAAATTTTGAGATCCTTGTCTACTAAATTTGAATAAAAAGAGTTTGCCATAGAAGAAAAATAGGATCTGCAGAATATCACTATGACACAGCTTCACGGAATCCTAACTGCTTTTGAGATGAGAAAAGGAGGTCCATCAGATATGAGAGAAGCTGCATTTATAGCTTAAGCAAAAGGAAAAGAAAAGGAAGAACACAATGAAATAGGACACATTTTAGAAGAAGAGGATAAGGTTAATTTTGTCAAGAAGCTTCAACAGGGTTCTGGAAGGTTTAGAGGTAATCTCCCTTTCAAATGCTTTGCTTGTGGCAAAGCTGGTCATTATGCTACTAGATGTCCTCATAAAGATAAATATGAAAAAGGAAAGGAATATGCAAAAGGGAATAGGAAACAAGTTGTGAATAAAAGGAGTTACTATACTCATGAAGATAGCGATCGTTTATCTAATAGTGATGAAGATGAAACTGTACAAGATTACAGACTTCTCATGGCTTATGATAGCGATGATTTTTGGGATAGTTTAGAAGAGGATAGTGATGATTTATCTAATAGTGATGATTATAGACTTCTCATGGCTTATGACGATGATAATTTTTCGGATGCTTTAGAAGAGGAAAACTTTGATGAAGAAATCTCTACACTCAACATTTTTTTAGAAGAAAAGAATATGATCATATATACCTTGACATACCAACTTGCTGAAAAATAAAAACACAATGAAAAACTAGAATGTGAAATTGTGGGTCTAAGAAAAGATCTTGAGAAAACAAAATCTCTCAATCTTAGATTTTCTAACGGATCAGAAACTTTAAATGAAATTATCAAAGTTTAACTTTCTCCTTTGATAAAGACAGGTCTTGGATATACTGAAGAAGCATCTCAATCACAGAAGCCGTCAACCTCCACCAAAAGCTATCTTGATGTAGCAAAGACCAGTAAACATTATGATAATCACACTCAATTTTCTCCAAGGATGAATATCAATAGAAGCCACAACCAACCTCAGGCAAATCATACTCAATTTGCTCCAAAGATGAATATCAATAGAAACTACAATCAACAGGTAAATAGATTCGATAGCCACTGAAACTTCTTTAATGGACAATGTTTTTCATGCCATAATTTTGGGCACAAATCTGCTAAATGTGTTGCTTACAAAACCATCATGACTAGAGAAGCATGAAATCAAAGAAATGTAACAGGGATCAAGAGAATTTCCTATAATAACTTTTCTCCTCTTGAAAATGAAATAGATTGCTCAATATGTAACAACTTTGGTCATGAAGAATCTGAATGCAGGAGAAAATTTTGGCAAACACCCCAAAAGGAGAAAACACCATTAAATCCCAAGATATGGAGAAGGAAAGAATCTCAAACAAAATGATGTGGTATAGCCTTATATGCAGAAGGACAAGAAAATCATTGGTACATCGATAGTGGGTGCTCCAAACACATGACAGGTGACAAAGAGAAACTTCACTCATATAATGCCTTAAAAAAGGAAAAGAATGTCTCATTTGGAAATGACACTCCAACTGCCATAAAAGGTAAATGTTATGTTTTCTTGAAAGAAAAGGTTAAAGCTGGAAATGTTATATATGTATATGGTTTGGCGCTTAACCTATTGAGTGTAAGTCAAATGTGTGATCAAGGAAATGAAGTGGTGTTTCGATCAAACGAATGTGTTGTTAGTGAGCTTGATATAGGAGACATCGTGATCAAAGGTACAAGAACAATAGTGCTATCTAAGAAAAAGGTGATGAAAACTAGTTGTGGCATAGAAGATTGGGACATCTAAGCTTTTCTCAAATAAGAAAAGCATGAAGAATCAAGGTTGTTCGTGATCTTCCAGATATCAGCATCTCAGAAAATACAATATGCAAACCATGTCAAATCAGTAAGCAAACCAGAGTTCACTTCATGGAAAAAGAAGCGTCAACTAGTAAGCCTCTTGAATTTGTCCATATTGATTTATGTGGACCAACAAGGAAAAAGTCACCTCGTGGAGAAGAATACTTTATTTTTTTCATTGATGATCTTTCCAGAATGTATTGGATAGGTCTTGTAAAGCATAAAGATGAAGTATTTGAAAAGTTCCAAGCCTTCAAAGCTTTGGTTGAAAATGAATCAGATTGAAAAATCAAATGCCTCAGATCTAATCGAGGAGGGGAATTTATATTGGATGAATTATTTGCCTTTTTTGAAAAACATGGAATAAAAAGGAAATTCTCCACCGCAAGAACTCCTCAGCAAAATGGTGTGTTAGAAAGAATGGATAGAATAGTTCAACAAATGGCTTGAGCTATGCTAGATGAATCTAGAACTCCTACAACCTTCTGGGATGAAGTTGCATTCATTGTCATGACTATTCTCAACAAAGCAAATGTTTGGGTAAATAGCACTCAAGCTCCACATTAACTTTTGTATGGTAAGACTCCTACTTTAAAATACTTTAAAGTTTTTGGAAGCAAATGTTTTATCAAAAGAACTGATGAAAAACTTGGTAAGTTTGAACCTAGAGCAGATGAAGGTATTCTTCTTGGTTAGTTTTCCAGAAGTAAAGGATATAAATGTTATAATAAAAGACTTGGAAAAATTGTTGAAAGCATGGATGTTGTAGTTGATGAAGCATGCAAAAATCCAAAACAGATAAAAGCAACAGAAGATTATGTCAATGAGGAAGATGTGGATTACTTTCCCACATTAAATCAAAATTATATTGAAGAAGAAACCAATGAAGCACCAGAAGAAGATACAATGGTAGAAGAAAAGACTCCATCCAGGTATGTTCAGAAAAATCATCCCGAAACTCAAATTTTAGGGGAAAAGGAGGCAGGTGTACAAACAAGAAGAACTAGTATAGGGACCTGAAGCTATCTAGCATTACTATCCTCCACTGAACCTCAAAATGTAAATGAAGCATGCAAAGATGAATGTTGGGTCAAGGCCATGGATGGAGAACTTGAGAAAATTGAGAAGAATGGTATTTGGGAATTAGTTCCTAGACCTCATGATAAAAATATTATAGGAACTAAATGGATATTCAAGAACACGCTGAATGAAAATGGAGAAGTCATTAGAAACAAGGCCAAACTTGTTTGTAAAGGGTATGCTCAACAAGAAGGTATATATTTTGAAGAAACTTTTGCACTTGTTGCTATAATTGAAGCCATAAGGATATTTCTTGCTCTTTCCATCTTTCAGAAATTCAAAGTATACCAAATGGATGTAAAATCATCCTTCCTTAATGGAGATTTGGAAGAATAAGTTTATATTGAACAGCCAGAAGGATTCATTCTTGGAAATGATTCAAAACTTGTATGAAGACCCAAAAGGCTCTCCATGGTCTAAAACAGGCTCCAAGGGCCTGGGATTACCACCTTGACAAATATCTACACCAATAAGGTTTTACAAAAGGTTCTGCAGATAGAAATCTATATACAAAGATTGAAACTAATAAATTGCTAATTATTATTGTTTATGTTGATGATATCATTTTCAGTAGCAATGAAGAATCCATGAGTCAGAATCTTTCTTCAGTAATGCAGCAACAATTTGAAATGTCCTTGCTTTGAACTTACGTATTTTCTTGGTCTACAAGTTTAACAAACTAAAGATGGACTTTTTCTTTCACAAACCAAATATCTCAAACAGATCTTGAAAATGTACAAAATGGAAGATTCTAAACCTGTATGTACCCCAATGGTAACAAGATGCATTCTCATCTCAAATGATGAATCAACAGTAGTACATCATCCAACTTACAGATCCATGATTAGAAATCTTCTTTCTCTAACAAGTACCTGACCTGACATCATGCATGTAGTATGAATAGTTGGACTTAGGACTTTGGACTATGGTATCCTAGTGATGCAGATCTTACTTTTCATGCATATACAGATGCAGATTGGGCAGGAAGTGTTGATGATAGAAAAGGCACTAGTGGTGGTGCATTCTATATGGGTTCCAAGTTAGTGTCTTGGTTAAGCAAGAAACAAAGTTCAATTGCTTTATCTATAGCTAAAGCAGAATATGTGGCTGCTACATCTTGTTGCACACAACTACTTTAGATGATGCAAACTTTGCAAGACATTCAGATCACGTGTACTCCACCCATCTCCATTCTATGTGATAATACAAGTGTCATCAGTATTTCAAAGAATCCAGTCGTGCACTCCAAGACCAAGCACATACTCATCAAGTACCATTTTTTACGTGAACAAGTGCTTGAAAAAAAGGTCAAATTAGAGTATGCTCCCTCCAAAGAATAGGTTGTTGATATATTCATTAAATCACTGCCCAGAGAAACATTTCAATATCTCAGACAAAAGATGGGAATAGTTGCTGCATCATCCTGCTGTTAAATCTAGTTTTTCAGAGGAAGGTTATTCTACACATGTTTCATGAATTATAGTCGCGTATACATGTAGATTTCTATGGGTGAAGAAGTGTATATGTCTTTTTGACAGGGAAACAGTGGGTTAGACTCTGATATGGGTGCTCTGTTTGATGTTCATGATTACAGTCTAACGATATGTTTTTGTTCATTAATTTTTATCTGACTGACAAATATTTCTTGATTAATTACTTGTTAATAATGCAAAGGTAGCGCAGGTTCAGGGGGAGCATTAACCTTCACATGCTTTCTGCATTTTTGGCATTATGGTTGCTGAGTCCAGCCATGGCTTCAGATATTTATACCATTTTTTTCTTAAGTCATGTAAAATTCTACGGTGTGATATGACTTCTCATACATTTGAATGAGTCCTATTGGAAAAATGATGTAATTTGTATTCCCACTTTGCATGGGATGGATGATATAATATTTATTGTATTTTTGTCATGTATAAACAATTGATATATCCCCACTTGGTTGGGTGGATGAGTCAAATTTGGTATATCCCCACTTGATTGCGAGATTGATGTATGTATGAGTCATTGGTGATAGGAAGGTCAAACTCACATAGTTGAATTATAGAGTCATGTTATTCTTTTGGAAAATATTTTGAAGACTTTGCATGTGCTTAGGGGGAGCATGGATGGTTAGTGCATCACAACATGTACAATGATATCAGAACATGCACAAAGAGGGATTCTAATCAGAGAATTCAACATGTGCCCAGTGGGAGCATGATCAATTTTTATATTCTGTTTAGATATGACATTCTTCATATCAAAGGGGGAGAATATCTTGGTCCACCCTTGTCCCTTGATGTCAAAGGGGGAGAGTATTTTGGTGTTGCTTTTTATCTCTAACAGTTTCTATAGTGTGCTATAATCAACACCAACATGGTTTCCATTAAGTCCAAAGGGGGAGATTGCTAGCATTATGATACATGTGTTGTACTTGATGGCAACCCACTTATAGCAGAACAACTCACTTGTATACGGTAACTAGATGAATCTACAGAAGAGATATCAGATGTGATAGAATGCATGGAAGTTCAAAGGAATCATTTCAAAAGTAATGTGGAAAATTATAGTATAACATGTCTATTTAGAAGTAACAGGACATTGGTGCAGAAGAACAGGAAGATGGAACTTAGATCTACTGATCAGAATAAAGAATGTAAATGAAAAGGTTGATGTAAAGCAGTTTAAGAAGTATACACAGGTCCACTTAATCAAAACAACATATACGCGCTGGTCCACAAAACAAAAAGAGCGTATACGTATACACACACTCCCATAGGAGGAAAAACGTGTACATGTTTGAAAACCAAGGTTTTGGTCTAAGGTATTTGGTCAAAGGTATTTTGGTCCAAGGTATTTGGTTTGAGGTATTGACCCTAGGTATTTGGTCCAAGGTATTGGTCCTAAGTGGTTATGGTCCAAGATATTGACAAAGGATCTAAGTATATAAGGAGGAGAAGATCAAAAGGCTAAGTGCACAAGTAATGAATATCTTATAAAGTGTCATATCAAAAGAAAATATACATGTTATGGGTTTCTGATGCTTTGCTTGATCTAGACTAAATATGCAACTGAGCATTTGATGATGGATGAGATCTAATGATGGATTAAGGTCATAATGACTTATTATTATTGAAGGATCTGATATTGGGCTAGATCTGATTATGTACAACTTTTTTATTCTTTAAATATCGTGATCTAGGTTTGTATGAAGTCCAGAGGTGCCACGAAGTTTTGAAGTAAGTATTTGTAGATCTGTACACTGGTCCGCTTTGATGAAGGTGTGTATACATGCTGGTTCGGCTCTTCCAAGTAGTGTATGCAAAAGAAAAAGCTCGATGTTCAAGCATGACTGATCTATCATATCAGTGCTGCTATTTTACTGTTGTATGTTAATGAAGTCTTCTTAGATCTGAATGTAAAACTGAATGCATAAGGAGGCTGGTATTTGAATGATTTATTGTATAAGTGAGAAGAAGTGATCTATGTCACTGCCTGTGTAAAGCTCTGTAAGTTGACATTAGATATTCAGTATATTGCTAGTTGGTACAGACTTGATTAAAAAGTTTATGTTTGCAGTAGTTTTGAAGGTATACGTAGGTTTTATTAATGGAAGTAGTGTATACACGCAGTTTGGGTTCGGCCAAGTAGCGTATACACTCTGATGCATGGTTTTTGAGGTTACAACTAGTTTTGAATGATGATGTAGGTTTCCGAGTTCAACACAGTGTTCTGTTGTCAGTAGTATGATTGTTCATATTAACTGAATGTTAGTTGATGCAGATGTATTTGATGGTTGTATTGCAGTGGTGATTAGTTTTGAGATTCAATGTTGTTGATGGGTCCAATATGAAAATTTGATGAAACGTGGCCTTTAGATAGTGGTATTGTGATCCAGGAGTATCAAGTCTGAAAATCATGAAACATGGTCCCTAGAGGAAGAAAGAAGGTCGTAGCCTTCTGTAGGTCGGCGCCTGCATACTAGTAATCATATTGGCTAGTACAAGAGCTACGGTTGCAGCTCCCTTCCAGTAGAAGCTGGAAAATGAGAGAAGGTTGTAGCCTTCTGCAGGTGGGTGCCTACTTACTGGTATGAGTTTGCACCAGTACAAGATTGTAAACAGATTTTCGTATTATTATTAAAAGAAGACAGAGACAACAACAACAGGTGGTTTTCACCCACATTAGCTTTCCACCTTAAATCTTGGTGTTCATGTGTGTTGCTTATGTGTGATTCTTTATTCTTCTTTTACTGCACTATCTAATAAGTTACTGATGTACTGGCTTAAGATCAACACATGATAAATTGTCTAAATCACAAGTTTTCTTGATATACGCTGGTTTCTTTAATCATAGTCGCATGTACATGCTAGTTCACTTCACTAAAGTAGCGTATCTAAATCTATTTAGGAAATAACATTATTAATCTGATAATACTAATTCACCCCCCTCTCAGTATTATTTCCAACAGTCACCTCAAACATATTCTTTCCCTCTCATGCATCTCAATTCCTCATGGCACTCCCTTTTTCTAGCACACCCCCTCGCTTCTGTAGCTCATTATTGACCTCATTCCTCTATTTAGGGCACGAACATGGTTCTATCCCATTGTCTCAAACCTCTCATATGTACAACTCTGTCACTTCCCTAACACACTCCCACTAGTTCCTTGGCATTTTTTCAACCCCCATTGAGCTACCATGCCATGCCAATGAGCTTGGGTCCGCAGGGGCGCAACATACTGCCAAGAACTAGCCAGTTATGGCAGCACATGAAATTCTCATTGATTGGAGGAAGCAACAAGTCATTTTTGAGAGCTTAACTCAATCCCCATTCAAGAAGAACTTACTCATGCTGAGTGGAAGGGACCTCCTAGAGGCACCTCCTCTCGAATACAGAGTTATTGGCAGAGCTGGTTGAGAGGGTGCCTAATATTAGGCACACACATGGGTGCTTCAATCAATATATGCACATAATGGACTTATATCAACACATGAAATTCCTTTTCGGTAAGGTTCACCTGGATTGACATGAGCATAGAGTGACCCTTCTCCTCTCCATGGAGCATCTACATCGTCACATGATAGATCTAGATCAACAATGGGAATGCATCAAGAAGCACCTTGTCATCCCCCCACTACAAGCTTCTCACCAAGAAACAACAAGGAGTCAATCGAAATTGCAATAACAAATTCAAAACCCTCTTCCTAGTCTCTAGTTATGTGTTTGGTTTCTCAATTTCCTATTTACTTGGTTTTCTTTCATGACCTCGATGACTCACATTTTAACATATATGATATATTTCGAACTCTTAAATAACCTTTTTTCTTCTATCTCTTTTCGAAAAATACATTTATAAATATGATTAAAACCTTAAATATTTTCATATAATTTCTCGTTTCAAAATAATACAAATAAAAAAAAACACTACACATTGTTTATGCTCCTCTTATTTCACTTCCATGTAAGTTAATAAACCATAGAGGTTACTAAAATGTAAGAATATTTAAAAACATGCAAAATCTATTACATGAAAGAAATATAAGAAAATAAAATCACAATTTTCTTGCACCCAAAAAGTACACCTTTACCTTTAAAAAAAAAATCATATCAATAATGTACCGACTTTAAGATCTATGTGGAAAATTGATATTTACCATGTAAGTACCATAAAATTTATCTTTAAATACAATAAAATATTGATTATTTTAAGTGAAACACTTTCCTTCAAAATACTTTTATCCTTGTCATTGAAAAATATGCTCAAAAGTAAAGCAATGTAATCAAAAAGAGAACAATGGGAAAAAATCGAAAATTAGTAACTTTTTAGTGACTATTTGTATGAATGATATAGTTGATACAAAATTATTTGTATGAATGATATTCTCAACCAGTTAAGGGAACAAAGTTAGACACCAAATCTAGTTACGATAATGTTTGGTTTGGATGACAAAATTTAACCCAGGGACATATTTTATAGGCAGTGGATTGTACAAGTGGTCCATGATCTCTTTTGTCCTACCGAATGCACGACGACCTTTAAATACTTTATCCAATACTTTACATAAAATATAGATATGGTTTAATAGAATATGGAATGACACCCTCTCACTATATTTCATAATCATAAATTTGGAATAAAGTACAAAGTCTTTTGCAATAAACGTGCACGTGTATCCAGAGAAAGTAGAAGTCATTTGTGACTAGCTTACTTTGAAAGCAACATCAGTGTTACAACGCTTACATCGGTGTCAACTTTTATAAACAAGCTATCTTTGGGTTCTCTTATTTTATACTTTATCATGTGCGTTAATTCTTTATACTTTATCATGTGGGTTGATTCTTTATAAAAATATTGAGAAAGCAAAAATAATAAATAAATAAATCAAAACCCACATTGTCTGAAATATTGAAATTTTTTAATATATATTGAAAAATTTCTATAAAATAATAATAATAATATTAAAAATATAAATACATATTATATATTAATAAAAAAATTTAAAAATAATAAAATACATATTATATATTAATAAAAAATTTGTTTTGTTTATCAAGTTATTTGAGTCTTGAAATTACTAACGTACTTAATTTTGTTTTTTCACACAAGAAAAACCAGTGATCTTTTATTGTAAAAAAAAAAAATGCATCTTTACTCAACTATAATATAAAAAATCTCATTTCTACAACGAACATTTCTTATAAGACTAATTGTCATATTGTTATTTATTGTTAAAAAAACAATAAAATAGACAAAGCAGTTAACAATTGATGCTTTGATGAGCTATTGATGAATCTTACCCATTGGATCTTCATAAAAATGATCATCCACAACTAATGACCTCAGACACAACTTAAACCATTAGCCCCTACTCAAACTAGCTTTGTATCACATTGAAATTACTTCATAAAAGTTGTTTTAGTCATAACACAATCTATATCTTGAAATACCCAGAACATCTAAGAACTCTACCCTTAAAATAATTGTATATGATTTCACCCCGCAGGACATAACCTCCACGTTTGGATAGGAGGTCGACCTCCATATTATGCTTTCTATAGATTTGAGTGAATGAAATGTACTTGAAAGACTTCACCCACTCTCTAATATATTGCACCCAATGGAATAGTGAAGGTGGCCAAATGGTGGATTGTCCCTGTGCCCAATCAAAAATTGTTTTGGAATTATCGGTAACTACTGTCTTCTCTATCACCAACCAGACTACACACCTCAATACTTCCCATAGAACTAGAAAATTTTCCCTCTTGTTAGTTCCTTCACCCCAATGCACACCTAACATGTGACCTAAGTAGTAGATGGGGCATCTAAGTCATTAAAATCACCTAGGGATCGCACTTGGTCTAGGCCACACAAACCCTTAGCATGACTAGATTTTTGCCCATAGAGTTTCGAGCCAGTAACCTTCACATTACAGAGTATCTTAACATAAAACCCTATCATCATTTTCTCTATGACCCTGAACTATAATACATATTAATATAGAAAATTATAAATATATTAAAATAATTCTTATATAAAAAATTAAATAATAATTTTTAAAAATAAATATATATTGTCCCTCGATCGAGGTGAAAACGGCGGCGAAGAGCGTGATTAGAGTAATGACAGGGAGGGGCAATTATAAGCCACCTCGCACTCGGAGATTATTGCAGGTGGACAGGACAGTTGACAGACTGAGCATCATTGTAAAGAACAGTGAAGAGGGAACTATGAAGGCCAGAGGTGGTGCAAGAGACGATGCTCCAGTGATGGGACAAGGGTCAGCTGGCATAGCGGTAAGCCGAGGAGCAGTGGGTGATTATGGCACATGCAGGCGACAGAGGGAGGCGGTGCAGCAGCACAGGGAAGGGCGGCGAGAGAAAGGAATTGGAGTCGGGAGGAGGCATAAGGATAGGAATGCAGTTAATGACTGTGGTGAGAACGAGAACAAGCGAAAGGATCTGGAGACTAGAAGAAAATATAAAGCAGAGAGGAGACAGCAGAGGGGTCGACCTCCTATCCCTAGAAAAACTAAGCGAAAGATAGCGGAGAGGAAAATGAGGAAAGAAGGGACTGTTATGAGCAGGGGAGGAAGTGCCAAGGGGAAGGAAGGAATAACCGCTGGGAAGAAATGGAGCAGGACCAGGTGGGCATGGAGGAGGCGCATAACCCAGAACATGGCAGCCAAATGCAGATGAGGAGAAGCGGAATGGGGAAAAGGAGGCCTCCAGAGGACAGGCAACCAGAAGAGGTAGGAATTCAAGAGAAGAAAGCCAGAGGCCAAGGAGAGGAAGGTTGCCTTGGAGCCCCCTCAGGCATAACGGGTCAAGGAAGTAAGGTAAAGGGAGGCATCAAAGCTGGTGCAGGACGGGGAAGAGGCCGTCGAGGTAGAGGGAGAGGACGTCAGGTCGGCAATCAGGAACGGAGCTCCTCTCCACTGGCAGGAAAAAGACGTGGCAGGAGGACGCTGAAGAGTCAGGTTCAGTATGCGGAGAGGGTGTATAGTGAAGATACGAATGCAGACATTCGGAGGATAATTCAGCAGTTAGAGGAAGAGGCTACTCAGTAGCATTCGGAGCCCGAGATGGAAGATTAGGAGTATCTGCTACCGAACCCCGGAAACACCAGAGGATGTATGTCCCTGTACAGGCAAGCCCTCCATGTGTATTGGGAAATGAAGAGGCTGCTGGCAAAAGCCATGGAATAGGTAGCTATGGGGATGGTAGAATTGGCTTAGGGGATCCCAAATCTGAAGAAAGAGATGAAAAACCTCCAGATAACCCTTCTTATGCAGGATAGCAAGCTCGACGAGATACAACAACAGCTAAGGAAGATCGTTCCTAGAGCAAAGGAGGAAGATAACCAGCCGGGCACCATGACAGAATGATTTTTCAAAGTTATGTATAAAGTCTCCTTAGTTAGGATGTTGAGAGCATGCTCTCCTTTTGTTATTTTATATTGCAGATAAGAAACAGTGATAGCATCTTTGAATGTTTAGTTTACCTAGCTTGGACAAATAGACTCAGTATTTTCTGTTTTTGGATGACATTTAAAAACCTTAGGTGGTCAATAGACCCGGTTTCCCTTCGGGGCGGGTTGAGGCCACTGTATGTCTGTACAGGCTTTAATTCGAATTAATATGAATGGTACCATGTTAGCTTACTAATATATATATAATATATATAAATATAAGTTAAAAAATTAAAACACCACATTGTGTACAACATTTGAGAATTTAAACCTATATACCAAATTTACTTCTTTATAAAAATGTTAAAAATCTTTAATAAACAAAAAAAATTAAAGTTAAAACACTAATTTAAAAAATGAAATTAATATTATATATAATATTGAAATTTATAAATATATTAAAAAATAATTTCGATAAAGAGAAATGAAAAATTAATAATTTGAAAAACTATATAGGTTGAGCATAGAAGAAATGTTGAAGATAGAGGAATTTAAATATTTTTCTCATTTTGCGCAACATATTAATAAATATTGTCTTACTAGCACAATTAGTTGAAGATGGACCTCATTAACAAGGCGACCTAGGGACAAACCTCATGGGGTGGCTATGCCCTGTGTTAGGGGGAGGACACATGCTAAAGAAATCCAGTCAGCTTAGGGCTAATGTAGCTCAGGCCAGGTGCGATTCCTGCGAGACTTTGACGAATTAAATGCCCATGGGTCATGACTTCTCAAGCCACAGGTCAAGCCTAAAAGATCACAAACAACTTGACAAACAAACAAAAAAACATACAATTAAATATTTATTATAAGGGAATATTT